>CM019721.1:8880882-9073382 GCA_009760885.1 Achatina immaculata
TTGAAGAGATAGTGAAATGTTTAAAGAAATGAAGACATTGACGAGAAATGTCACACCTAAGCTAAATATAAGGTTGTGACGAGATGGGGAATACCTTGACAGAGACAGAGGAAATTCTAGAAAGATTGAAGGAATATTGCAGATGAATGTATGAAACAACTGACTATGAAAGCAGAAATCAACAGTGTGGATTATTATTGGAGGAGAAAGAACCCGAACCGACAATAGAAGAAGTTTTACGGACAATAAAGAATCTGAAAAATGGTAAATCACCAGGATGTGACGAGATAACAGCTGAACTTCTTAAAGCAGGAGGAAAGAAATGTGCAACAATCTATCATGCACTATGTAAAAAAGATATGGCATTCAGGTATTTGGCCAAAAGAATGGAAAAGAACTGTATTCATATCACTTCCAAAAATGGGTATCTAGAAATTATGCACCAACTACAGAACTGTTGCCCTAATTAGTCATGCCAGTAAAATTCTATTAAAAATCATAATGGGTAGACTTCGTAAGAAAATAGAAGAAGAAGTCAGCACGGTCCAAGCTGGTTTCAGGCAAGGAAGATGATCAAGAGATCATGTATTCAATATAAGATTAATAATAGAGAAATGCAGAGAGTTTAAAGTGAATCTTTATTTATCCTTTATAGACTACTCAAAGGCATTTGATTGTGTATAACATCAGAAACTTTGAGAAATAATGTGAAAAATGGAATTTTAAACATATTTGAAACAATTAACATCACTGCTCTATCTAGACCAACAGGCAGCAGTAAGAATAAATGGTGAAACAACAACTTGGTTTGACATAAAACAAGGGATATGTCAGGGGTGCATATTGTCACCCTACTTATTTAACTTGTATACTGAAAATATAATGAGGAATGTTAGAGAAGATGTAGACAAAGAATATTATGATGCCATAAAAATTGGAGGTTATGAAATACCAGAGATTAGATATGCTGATGACATAGTATTACTGTCCACAACACAAAAAGAAATGGAAAAACTAATTATGTCAGTCCGTAAGAACAGCGTAGACCAAAATTAATGCGAAGAAAACTAAATTGATGACAACTGACAAAACAAACAAGGCAGTTGAAATATGTATAAATGAGGAAAAATTGGAAGAAGTGGAGAGTTTTGAATCTCTTGGATCACTACTAACTAATAATGGAGATACATTGAAGGAAATTAAAAGGAGGACACCTATCGCTCTTCAGAAAATAAAACAACTAAAGAATCTATGGAGAGGAACAGACAGAACTACAAAAATAAGATTTTTAAGGTATGCGTCTTTCCCATGGCAACATATGCCTGTGAGACCTGGACTCTTCACAAAACAGCTGAGAAACACATAAATGCCTTTGAATGTAAATTCTACAGAAGAGTCCTTCAAATATTATGGACACAAAAAGAACAAATATATCCATACTACAAGAACGTAATATTGAAGAAGGCTGACTAGTAAAGAGGATTAAAGAAAGAAAACTTAAATATTTCGGACACATTAAACGTTATGATAATCTAGAGAAGGGTACATAATGGGAAAAAGAAAAAGAGGAGGAACAAAGCGAAGATGGCTGCAAGACATCGTTAATGATCTGCAAATGGATGCATCAGCAGCAGGCCATCTTGCTTACAACCGATAGGCCTACAAGAACGCTGTTAGTGAGGCAAAGTTCCGCAAGGGACATGCAAATGAATGAATGATAAATTATATTTTTATATACATGATATTTAAAAAACATTTTGTAACTCTGAGTGCAGTGTGACTTTCATAAAAGATTTTTCCAGATGAAATAACTTCTAGTTTGAAAGATTTCTTATAGAAGCCACAGAGAATTAAAAACTGGTTTAAAAAGTGAGCTACAACAAACAAACAAACAAACAAACAAAAAACTTGTAGTCATGACCCAGTCCGTCTGTGGTCAGAAAAGATGGTGGCGAATGTAGCAGAAGATGGAAAGCTTGGGAGTGAAAGTGAAACACAAGGTATCAACTTCTCCTTTCTCTGTCTGTCTGTCTGTCTCTCTCTCTCTCTCTGTCTCTCACTTTCTCTTTATCTGTTTCTCTCTCTGTCTGTCTGTCTCTTTCTCTCTGTCTGTCTCTCTCTGTCTCTCACTTTCTCTTTTTCTTTATCTGTCTATCTCTCTTACTCTCTCTGTCTCTTTCTGTATATCTCCCACCCTCTCTGTCTCTCTCTCACTCTGTCTCTCTCTCTTACTCTCTGTGTCTCTCTCGTCTCTCCATGTCTCTCTCTGTCTCTCTCACTCTCTTTCTGTTTCTCTCTGTCTCTCTCTGTCCTTCTCTGTTTCTCTCACTCTGTCTCTGTCTCTTTCTCACTCTCTCTGTCTTTCTCCTTGTCTCTCTCACTCTCTCTATCTCTCTCAATCTGTCTCTCTCTTCTCTCTCTCACTCTATGTTTGTTTCTCTCTCTCTCTTTCTCTGGCAGCACACGAGTGTATGCGGCCGTGTAAGTACTCCTTAAGCTCTATGTAAATGGTGTGTGCTAGAGAAAAGGTATTAAGCAAACTCCTTCTTCTGTTGTTATCACGCCCACGTGAGCACCATGCATGCTGGGCACTCACAAGCAGGTCACAACACCAGCTGGTCACAACATGGAGTTGTTCAATGCAGGGCAATGAAAACTGACGATAAACAAGTTCTCACGAAACATGATAACACTGACAATGATAGGCGACGACAATTCTCTCAAGCATACCCTGCTTGCATCACACAGACAAATACGGTCGCCATCATGACAGCAACGTACTCCAGTCAGCCAACTTCAGCCGTCCGTCATAAGCCTTTCACTCCATCTCATTCCACTGCCTACGTTCTTATCTATTCCCCATTTTGCAGCTCTGAAAACTACCCTCATTTGACGTCATTAACAGTGCTCTAATTTCTTACCTGTCTTTTCTAGTTTGTTAAGTTTTTTTTAATATTATAACAACAGGAAATATAGAAGGAAAAAGATCAAGAGGAAGATCAAGAGAAATGATACTGGACAGTCTGACGGGATGGTGTGAGAGGAGATCACCAACTGAGCTGATGGCCTGCATGAAGGATCGTGTACTCTGGAGAAGCATAATAGCCAATGCCAGTCGGCATGGCACCTGATGATAATGATAAGTTTTTTTTTTAACTGTACACGTACTGCTAGAAGAGAAACTACTGAACAGATTGACCAAGGCGACATATCTGATAAGATAGCACAGATCTATACGTCTGCAGTTCCAAAAATCAAAATCTGATTGGCTGGTAAAAATAAACCGGTTGCCTTAGAAACACGGTGGACATCCCGAGAAACCAGTCACGTGCTTTCTTGCTAAATGATAACCCACAATCTTTTTACAAAACAGCTAATATATGAAAACAATCACCATTTGTTGCAGAAGCTGTACGGGTTGTCATAGAGTCACTCATGCTAGGCCTGGTTGTAAATAAAGCCGCGCTGCTGTCAGAAACTTTGGAAGTATCTGTAGCAAGAATGCTGTCCTTGGCTGCCTTGGTATCCTCAATGTGATTATCTGTAACCGTAGAGGCCAGCTTTCTGTTATCGCTGTCTCCAACAACGCCATCTTTTTCAGTAGTAGGAGTGGCTACATGAGTTACATCACCGTCTTCATCAGCGGCGATGGTAGTGGAGGCAGAAGCAGCAGCAGTACCAGATTCGAAAACATCGTTATCATTGTCAGATTCGTGAGGAGTATCGTTATCGGCATTTGAACTCGATGACGAGGTATCGGTGCTAGCACTATCTCCATTATCCTTAGCTATGTCCGTGGATTCGATTTCATCCTCCATTATTCGATTACTGAAACAGTGAAGTAAATTAAAATATGTAATCGATTACATTAATACCTTTTCGGTGCGTGAAAACATTCTCTATTGAAATTGGACTTAAAAATAATTTCATCACAGTGTCATTTTTTTTTTTTGCATTTAGAAAATATGGAAGAAACCTAACATATTATGGGTGAAATTTGAAAATTGTTATTGATGACATTGTTATTTTCTAAATATTAAAAAAAAATTCACTCCTCGGTGGGGAATCGAACCCCGGTATCCCGCGTGACAGGCAGGGATACTAACCACTATACTACCGAGGAAGTAGGTCCTTTATATATATATTCTCATCACTTAACGAAACATTGTCCGGTACGGTGACATGCTTTGTCATTCATGAAGATTAATCAGCTGCTTACAAACAGAACAACCATTGGGCATACTTGAAACAAAAAACAAAGTTGACTTCCTAAAATTTTCAGAATCACATTTCTAAGGACTGTCACAGCCGGAGGTGAGGTGGAGGATACGCTATCCACTCCAACTATGTCTCCAATGCGTGCGTCTCAAATAGCCTCTGACAGACAAGTCCAGATCCTGGCCTTCTCGTGGCGGAACTGTTTAAACTGACAGGAGAAGGGGCGAAGGTGAATATCTGGCGCCTGAAAACCAGACTCTTCGGGTAGATGAAAGTCATGTTTGGTAACTCATCTACCGCTGCTGGCGAGATTCTTCAGCTGGCGTGCGTTGAGTGAGGCTCCTCCCGGCCAGTGAAGAAAGCTGCGGATTGGGTTGCCGCGCGGCGCCACCGTAGAAAAGGCGAAAGAAAGGATTAATCAGTAGTCTCGAGGTCAGGACTGCTCAAATCACGGCATCTCTGCTCTGGAGATCGGCCACGTCCCAAGTACACTCATACCGGGAGAATTGCCTGAACCGGCTTAACCCAGGGGTTAAACTAAGGCACTGCTGGCTATACTCTTCGTCTGCCGCGCGTGGGGTGAAACTCCTCCCGACCAATGAAGAAAATGCGATGAGGGTTGCCAAGCGGCACCACTGTGAAAAGGTGATGGAAAGGATAAAGTGAAGATTAATCGGTATATCCAGTAGTCTCGCGACGAGAGCTACTCATACCACGGCACCTCTGCTCTAGAGGCCAGCCACGTCTGATATACACCCATACTGGTGAAGTATGCCTAAACCGGCTTAACCCAGGGGTGAAACTTGATGACTGCTCATGTCATGGTACATCCGCTCTAGAGGTCAAACACGTCCTAAACGAGCCCATACTCTGACAAGACACCTAAACCGGCTTAACCCAGGGGTGAAACCTACTAGTGACGAGGATTCGTCCTTCTGGACAAAAGCTCCGTCCTGGTCACAATTAGGAAAAGTAGCGGCCAAGACCACAAAATGCTGAAGTTGGAGACACTGGACCAGTGCAGTCTAGATAGGCAACCACCTCTCACCCGACGGGAATATATGCGTATCCCAATCACGCTGAGGTTTTCCGGCGAGAAAGTCCAGCTCTGGACTAGATGGGCAACCACCTCTCACCCGGCGGGGATACACGGATATCCAAAACACGTCGAGGTTTTCTGGTGAGAAAGTCCAACTCTAGATTAAATTAGTGCAACGAAAACCACAGCGTCATGCAATCCCGCTTCTGCAACCCACCGAGAATACAGGCCCAAGCCCCGCGATACTCTGAACCTCATGTGGTCCTCTCAGGGATCTCTTGTGGCCCTCTCAGGGACCACAGGAGTAAATTCAGTAGGATCACGGGGCGATCTTGGTGGTAGAAACGAATAAGAAGAAGACGGTATTCAAATATCATCATCATCATCATCATCCAAGGAAGCTTGACTGCGGTGGTCCTCCAGCTTGCTCTGTCCCTTATTTTCAAAGTCCGCTCTGCCAAACTGAATCCAGTCCAACTTTTTTTGTCGTCCACCAGTCAGCGTCGTTGCTGTCCCTCTAGTATGGTTTTATGTTGTGTATTATGTCGTTTGATGTTCTTCAATATTTTAACCGTCTGGTTCTAATGTTTGTTTTTTTTCAGTTTTTACCTTCATTATTTCTCTTTTCAATTGATTTAGCACAGTGCTTCTTCGTGCTCTTTTCTGCTCATGATATTCTTTATGTCCACATTTCAAGCGCTTGGATTTTCTATTCTGTTTTCTTGTTTGATGTACATGCTTCTACAACACAGATGAGCGTGGAGTATATACAGCAAGTAACAACTCTCAGCTTCTACAAACTTCAGCTTCAAACATTCTTCTTCTTCTTTTGCTCAGACATCGACATCAATCTCTCTCATTTGTGGCAGTCCCTCAAAGGTTTTCAGCATCACCATAGAGCTTCTCTTGTAGGGGGCTTGGGTCTGGCCAACATCACCATAGAGCTTCTCTTGTAGAGGGCTTGGGTCTGGCCACGTCCTTTGCCTGAGTGAGTTGTGTTGCTGGCAGCCATGAAGGATGTGATGTGATGTCTATTGTTCTTTACCGCAGGCACGTGGGTCTGTTACGACAATTTCCAGCTTCTGGTATAGATGGTGTCTCAGCCAGCAATGTCGAAAGTTTATACTTAGTCATTTCTTGAGAGTTTGTAGTATTTATCATTTGTTTTTGCTGTAGGGTGTTGTTTTGTTCATTTGTCTTTATAAATGGTTTTTAG
Organism: Achatina immaculata; assembly: GCA_009760885.1. Classification (NCBI taxonomy): domain Eukaryota; kingdom Metazoa; phylum Mollusca; class Gastropoda; order Stylommatophora; family Achatinidae; genus Lissachatina; species Lissachatina immaculata. The sequence goes on from CM019721.1 coordinate 8,887,356, forward strand.
TCTTTTTTCCCCCATATGCTGTGCTTCTGTCAAATATTCTGTATCAACAGAAACTCTCAAAGTCTCGCCCCACCCCCCCCCCCCCCCCAGCTCCTTTTTTTCCCTTGGGGTGGTGATGGAGGAGAGAAGACGTAAAGAAAACTAAAGATTGGAAAACTTTGAATGAACCAAAATGGCTGCTCATGATCTCCTCCCCCCAGGTAAATAAAGACTATGTGTCCAGGTACCCACCAGTCTTTACCATGAGAGGTAAGTGCACTAATTGCTTCATTACTCGTTCAGCTCCTATGATGATAACAGTGATGATGAAAATAATGACTGCATACACAAATCCTAATAAATATAATCTCCTACCTTCACGCTGATTCTCCCACATAGAGTCAAGAACACGGTACACAAGATATCTTTAACATGAAGCCAGAAGACATCTCACAACCTGATCGCAAGGGTGCACATTTATGCTTACTGTTAACATTTTGTTACATAGATCAGTACACAGGAGATGATATTGTTACCGTTATCAGCTGACCTCTCATGAAGTGGTTGGAGAGATACGCCCTCTGTCTTGATATTGTATAATTATAGGCAGATCTCAGTACAAACATACCGTAGACCAGGTTTACATGATGTGTACAGCAGTGTACAGTACAAGAAAGTCTCTGAAGAAGTTTAGCACAGTGGACACAAACAAATGATGTACTTTTTGCTATTCCCCCCCTCCCCCGTATTTGTACTTCAAATAGTCTGGTCACGTTTGAAGAAAGTCTGGTTATGTCTCAATTAAGTTTGGTTATGTTTGAAGAGAGGCTGGTCTTGTTTGAAGAGAGTCTGCTTATGTCTGGAAAAGTCTGGTCAGTCTCAGATTTTGGCAAATGATGTTGAGCTTATTTTGCCCAAGAGATGGAAATGACTGTCTCAGAAGACATGACTTCACTGTTGGTCAAGACCATGGCTATGGGGTCAATCACAGCAATTGTGAATTGAGTCAGAACTGGTGTAGTACTGAACCACTTATGAAGAAGTCAGGAGTCATATAGTAGAAACAACTTATGAAGAAGTCAGGAGTCATGTAGTAGAAACAACTTATGAAGAAGTCAGGAGTCATGTAGTAGAGAAACAACTTATGAAGAAGTCAGGAGTCATATAGCAGAAAAAACTTATGAAGAAGTCAGGAGTCATAGAGCAGAAAAAAACTTATGAAGAAGTCAGGAGTCATATAGCAGAAAAAAACTTATGAAGAAGTCAGGAGTCATATAGCAGAAAAAACTTATGAAGAAGTCAGGAGTCATATAGCAGAAAAAAACTTATGAAGAAGTCAGGAGTCATATAGCAGAAAAAAACTTATGAAAACGTCAGGAGTCATAGAGCAGAAAAAAACTTATGAACAAGTCAGGAGTCATATAGCAGAAAAAACTAATGAAGAAGTCAGGAGTCATAGAGCAGAAAAAAACTTATGAAGAAGTCAGGAGTCATATAGTAGAAAAAAAATTTATGAAGAAGTCAGGAGTCATATAGCAGAAAAAACTTATGAAGAAGTCAGGAATTATACAGCAGAAAAAAAAATTTATGAAGAAGTCAGGAGTCATATAGCAGAAAAAAACTTATGAAGAAGTCAGGAGTCATATAGCAGAAAAAAACTTATGAAGAAGTCAGGAGTCATGTAGTAGAAAAAAAAACATGTCAAAGGTTTCTCATACTGACTTCAGAGCTACAGTCATGCTTAAATATAACTTGCGTGCTCTATTTCTAAAAACAGGCTACTGTGCCACTTGACTCTGGTCAGTGGAGTAGGGATTAATCCCCTCTAAAAGTGGGGGAGTTTGGCCCAAACCCCCCCCCCAAAAAAAAAAAACTTCAGCTTTTTCCAGAAAATTTGATTTGTGATAACATAGCCACCTCATCATCAGACTTAATGCCTGTCTCACAAGATTTTCATGACTACATCAGCCAGAAACAGCTCAGATTCCAGACATAAACAACAATAAAAGCAACTGTAATGATAATTTAACACACCAATTACAACATTGACAAGTACAACAGCAGCAGGAAAGAAACAACCTACAGGAAAGAAACAACCTAAATACAGGATTAGAAACAACACATATTGTGGTAGAAATGTATACTAACAATCACACACATATCATCATTTCATACCATCTCCCCACGGAAGGTTGGCTGCAATGAATCCCCACTCTGCTCTGTTTCTTGTCTTCTTAGAACACTCAGCCAAACTTGTCCCTGTCCATCTCTTGATGTTGTTCACCCATCTATGTCGCTGTTGTCCTCGTTCTTTTCCCTTTGATTTTGTCTTCAATATAGTATTGTGCTTCTTGATATGCCCACAGTATCTTAGCTGTCTTGTTTTTATAATTTTCAATATTTCTCTTTTCACTTCTAGTCAGTTTAGCTCTTCATTGTTTTCTTATCTGTCCATGGGATATGCCCTATTCTTCTATATATCCACAACTCAAGGGCCTCAGTTATCTTTTCTGTTGTCTTATTCAAGGTCCTGGCTTCCACATTTAAAGGAATATTGAGTATTTGTAGCATTTTATGATACACATCTATACCAGAACACCACAAAAGAAGTAAGGGTAGACCAAAGGAGACATGGAGAAGAACAAAAGAGAGGATGTTGAGCAATAGAGGACTCACTTGGGCAACAGTGGAAAAAAAGGCAAAGTACAGGCATTTGTAGAAAACCCTTGTGCCTTGGGCACTTAAGGTTCAGAGAGAGAGAGAGAGAGACCTATATCAGTAACTTGTCAACAATAAATTACACTAAGAGAAAATAGCACACATCTTTCAAAGAACAAATAACGCAAAAGTCTGAATGTAAGAGAAATAAAATGACGTTTATTATTCTCTGATAACATAATAATACAAAAGTACAGTTTCAGTGATTTTAAGTGTATACAGAGAAGTGATTGATGTTTTCATATAGTACCAGTGCTAGTCTGGTCATGGTAACCATAAAACTAGGGTAGACAAGCAGTTGACCCTGTGGGCTGATGCTGTTAGTCACTACACAACCAGGGATTGACAAACTGTTGAACATTATGGTCTGTATCAGTAGAGAGTCACTACACAACCAGGGATTAACAAACTGTTGAACATTATGGTCTGTATCAGACAAGAGTCACTACACAACCAGGGATTGATAAACTGTTGAACATTATGGTCTGTATCAGTCAAGAGTCACTACACAACCAGGGATTAACAAACTGTTGAACATTATGGTCTGTATCAGTCAAGAGTCACTACACAACCAGGGATTAACAAACTGTTGAACATTATGGTCTGTATCAGTCAAGAGTCACTACACAACCAGGGATTGACAAAATGTTGAACATTATGGTCTGTATCAGTCAAGAGTCACTACACAACCAGGGATTAACAAACTGTTGAACATTATGGTCTGTATCAGTCAAGAGTCACTACACAACCAGGGATTAACAAACTGTTGAACATTATGGTCTGTATCAATCAAGAGTCACTACACAACCAGAGATAGATAAACAAAGCAAAACAATCGTTGAATCAATGTAGCCATATCTGCATGTTAAAGCAAGGTATGTTACTGCGAAAACTTCTAAAAACAAGAAGTTAGGGAAAAAAAAGACAACTATCAGTACATCTGAATTAACAGTTGGCAATGATATGGAATGTTGATATATGTTGTATACTGAGCACATCCAATAAATATGTACATTTAATGTCAAAGCAAAGGAAAAAAAAACAACTAAAACTTCAACCGAAATATTTCTCATGACAAAAGTGAAGACTTAAAAAAACTAAACCAACAAACAATTCAGCAGTTATATACAACAAACTGCAACCAAAGTTTTGAGTTGCAAACTCAATACAGAACAAATTTACAAGACTGAAACAAACTAGGGAATGTTTGGAAAAAAACACAAAAAATATAAATCCAGTATAAAAGACATGTCAAAATGGAATGTTGATTGGTTGTATTGTTTTCTGAACAGTGTCCTCACGTGAAATGATCTAACATCCCACATCACACAGGACAGAGCCATGTAAATCTGTCCAACACACCATATTACTTCAGTCAGGACACTCAGATATCCCATATTTTAAAGCATACGTCCCAAACTGTCCTGCATTTTCATCTTTGATGACTGTACATTTGGAAATACCTCGATTTTTAAAAATTTATCTTAGTGGAAATGTTGCCATTCTGAAGGCAATTCATGCTGCTTAGAAATACAAGTAGGTCTGAAAAAAGTCTATCCTGTTCGTAGTAGATCTGTCAGATGAAAAAAGTATACTTGACAAAGATATGGCCTAGTTTATGCAGTCACATACATGCGCAATTTACATTTGGACAACATCCAACCACATGTATATATGTCCACAGTTTCATGTTAACACTGTTAACAGAAATCCTGATGGTAAACTGTGGTGTAGGGAACGTAACTTGGCGTAGCGAGCTCTACAGCTTCCTACATGCAGCAAGTTTATCGCATGTCTCACATGAACAAAGACACTGTGCTACCAGGCACATACACAGCCAACACAAGCAGACTGTCTTACTCTATATTAGTTTGCTAAGTATGTAGCACAGTGTCTGGGGCATCAAAACCACATAATGTCTTATTTCACAGAACGTATCATGGACGCTATCTGACGTACGGCTGTACATAAATCTCAGCTCACAAATAAAAGTTATAACTCCCAACAGATCTAAATTAACAGCCTACAGCTCAATTTTCTGAATGTCTCTAATCTTACCAGCATCTGCTGCACATAATCAAACCAGTTTTCCTAACCCATTCCAGTTCTCATTTGATTTGTACAACACAATTTTTTAAAAATACAAGAACAAACTGTCACAACAGAAAAAAGAATCTGATCCAACATTCACTAATCCAACTTTCCAAGCCAGTGTGGCTCACTGCTGCAAAACAAGATTCCTCTTTGTTCTTAATCTTCTTCTGTCATTTGTCCACTCCAAGGTTTCATCCGTCACATCAATCATTTTTGTGCTGCTTTTGTCTTGTAATTCTGAGTTGTAATTGTGTATTAAAAATGACACTAAATACACGTAGCATGGCCCCCTGCAGTGATAGAGCTTAATGGAAGTCACAGTAGCCTGCAGTGTAAAAACAATTCCTGATCCCTTGTCATATCCGAGACATACAAAAGGCCATAACAATCTGATACACTCATTTTTTTCAGACAATGGACCTGGTCTATGGACTCATAGTGAGACACTCTGGGAGCCCTATGTGACGCCTGATGGCACGGTAAGGATGTATGTGACGCCTGATGGCACAGTAAGGATGTATGTGACGCCTGATGGCACTGTAAGGATGTATGTGACGCCTGATGGCACGGCAAGTATTTAAGATCTAAGAACTTGAAACCAAAACTTTGCCTTGCTTACCCAAGGCATTTGAAACAAAGAAAAAGAAATGTGATATGTGCTTTTATTTTAATGTGTCCAAGTATTTACACTGTTATCAACCTGGTAGACCAAAGACTATTTCAGCAATGAGTAAAGCAACTATGCTCCACCAATTTTAGAAAATATCGCACTGGAAAAAAAATTTTTTTTGGTTGCATTTTGGTTCTACTGTGACCTGTACAATTTCTTTGCTTTTGAATAAAATCAAATAACAAATCAATAATACAAACTATCATTTCACCCTATTCAAGACATTTATCATCAACCTCATAGTATTATTATACATCTGAATTATCAGAAAAGCAAAGAAATTGCAAAGAAAATGGAACTTACAAATTTATTTTGGTACTTTTTTTGGCTCCTTAAGCCGTAATTCTTGTGTGATCAGTTCATGCAAAAATCTGGCACACACAGTGAGACTGAAAAATTTATTTCGAAACAGAAGCAGAAGGAAAATATATGGAAAAACAAAATGTTTCCTCCAAGGCACTTCTGACAGATTTTATCTAAACTCAAACCTGATCATCAGATCTAATACATCTCTCTTATTTATTGCTAAACTAACTCCTATATTCCCACAAACAAGTTGCCTTATAAATTAATCTAAATTAACAATATTATGTCTTCTTAACTTTATATGAAGAATTTTTTTTTAGAAACTTATCTACAGAGTGTCCCAAAAAAAAAAACTGAATTAAAAAACTTTTTAAAAGATTTAACTCACAAAAAACATCATCCAATGACAATAAAAAGTCTGAGAAACTGACATATATATATTTAGAAAGCAGACTTTTTCTTCTTTCATAAGTAAAATGAAACTTGTCCCATGAAAAGGATATACATAATCTTATGCTTCAAATACGAAAGTTGAAAATGTTTCTAATTGAGAACAGTTTTACAAGCTCTCAGACTTTGCAGAGGGTTTCTTCTTCTTGAACATAAAACTACTGCTAAAAATATCTGTACATAAAGTTACTCTCGAGAAGATCTGTTTTATGTATAAAGAATGATCTCCCTGCAATAAATCCCCCTGTAACATGTCCCGGTGGTTTCGTACTGTTATAAAAGTCTTCATTACGTGTATGTAGTAACATGAGCGGAAAATCTGCCACTATCATACTCGCTCTTCTTCTCCTTGCCCGCCTGGTACAGACACAGGGAAGCAAGCAAGGCAAAGAAGCCTGATATGACACACATTCCGTACGACCAGGAGAGCAGATTCATGTCGGGTCTGTAGATCCAGCGCCGATCTTCCTTCATTGTGCCAAACACAATCAGAGCTATCAGGGTTACCAGAGCTGAAACAACAGCACACAGGAACATGTAGTTACAATCAAGTTCAACAACATGACTATGACATGGATGAACAAACAACAACAAAACTGAAATGTGCAAAAAAGTTGAGAAGTTTGTTTTTTTTCCTGGCTCTCACTCTTCCCAGGTTTGTTAGGTTTATATTTTTGGATTCTGTCTTTACATTTGTTTGTGACATACAAACTTCTTCAGCTTTCCCAACCACTAAGGCTCACTGGTGCAGATAAAGTTCACCGCATTTCTCTCTATTTATAATCTTTCTCTCTCCAGCTGCAGACACTAGCTTCTTTTATATCCTCTTCTATGGGGGGTGAAGATGTTGTCTGATGAGGCAATCAGCAACCCATAGCTGATATGCTAGCGTCAGGGTTAGCAACCCATAGCTGATATGCTAGTGTCAGGGTTAGCAACCCATAGCTGATATGCCAGCATCAGGGTTAGCAAACCATAGCTGATATGCTAGTGTCAGGGTTAGCAAACCATAGCTGATATGCCAGCATCAGGGTTAGCAAACCATAGCTGATATGCTAGTGTCAGGGTTAGCAACCCATAGCTGATATGCCAGCATCAGGGTTAGCAAACCATAGCTGATATGCTAGTGTCAGGGTTAGCAAACCATAGCTGATATGCTAGTGTCAGGGTTAGCAAACCATAGCTGATATGCCAGTGTCAGGGTTAGCAAACCATAGTTGATATGGTAGTGTCAGGGTTAGCAAACCATAGCTGATATGCCAGCATCAGGGTTAGCAACCCATAGTTGATATGGTAGTGTCAGGGTTAGCAAACCATAGCTGATATGCCAGTGTCAGGGTTAGCAACCCATAGCTGATATGCTTGTGTCAGGGTTAGCAACCCATAGCTGATATGCCAGCATCAGTGTTAGCAAATCATAGCTGATATACTTGTGTCAGGGTTAGCAACCCATAGCTGATATGCTAGTGTCAGGGTTAGCAAACCATAGCTGATATACTTGTGTCAGGGTTAGCAACCCATAGCTGATATGCCAGCATCAGGGTTAGCAAACCACAGCTGACTAAGACCCTGTTCCACCTCTCCATTGGTACTCCCAGTAACAGGCCTAGCCTGGCTATTGGGTCAGGGATCACCACAGCCCCCCCATGGTGGTGGAGTCTACTAAAGAAGCATTACACACCCCCTGCTTTTTAACTGCACTCCAAGACTGAAAAAATAGCTGCCATAACCCGCTCCCCACGCCGATACCTTGCTGTAGCCCAATGCCTCCACAGCATCTGCTGCAAAGAACACCAGCTTGCAGTTACAAGACAAGACAAGATCTTTCCATCTTTGTCTTGGTCTTGTTTCCTTAATCTCTTGTACATACCCCACCTCCATCAAAAGATTAGTATTGCAGAACAGGCATTCAACTTGGATGATGAAACAAATCAGAAACTCCACTAGCCAGAACTAACAATTAAAACATTTTCAGCAAACAACGCTCTGGCAGCCATCAAGGTCAGATTTTTTTTTTCTGCAGCCGTATGCTAAGTTTTGTCTCCTGCCACCATGTTGAAGAATTGCAAGTGAAGACATCAATTTAAAAAAAAAAGAGTCTAAGAAACAGGCTTCTCTAAAAGACTCCATCGCCCTGCCTGTAAGTCGGACACTGTAAGAAAACGAGCTGTAAGTCGATGCTATACAAAATCATAATTGTATGCTGGACAAGGCCACATGTGCTCTGATCTCCTCCTCAGTATGTGTACAGACCGAAGAAGCCAGCTCTATGTCATTGTTCTTGTGTTCTTCACATGGTCCTTGTGGTGGGCCTGAACTACATCAGCGTCCCACCTTTTTCAGTGTCAATAAAGAAGTCATGTCACAGCATGCTCAAGTCTTCTGTCTTACCACACTCTGTGGTGATGTTAGTTATGTCTGTTTGCTCTGGTATCTAGTCAAACAGTTGCTGTAGCTTCTTCTTCTTCTACCCACCTGGATCTGCAGTCTGATATTCTTTGCAGCCAATGTTGTGAAGATGTTGAGGTACAGCATCATATTGCTTGGGAGCAAGTTATAGCAGCTATTTTTCTTTCAAAATTTCAGTGGAGAGGTGGGATAGGGTTTTGGCCAGCTATTGTTTGCCAACCCTGATGCTAGCACATCAGCTATGGTTTGCCAACCCTGATGATAGCACATCAGCTATGGTTTGCCAACCCTGATGATAGCACATCAGCTATGGTTTGCCAACCCTGATGCTAGCACATCAGCTATTGTTTGCCAACCCTGATGATAGCACATCAGCTATGGTTTGCCAACCTTGATGCTAGCACTTCACTAAAGGCTGCTGGCTGCCAAATCAAACAGCATCTTCTGGATTTTGCCCAACTAAGTGGGCCTGCTCCTTAATTTCCAGAAAAAATCTTCACGTTTTGAGACAATGAAAGTGATTTGTATAAATTGTTCAGTTTTATGATACAAGTCATGTCCTGTATACTGAGCCAATACTGTGTTGTGTACTCACTGTACAATGGGTTGACTGAGAGGAGCCTGTACTGTGTTGTGTACTCACTGTACAATGGGTTGACTGAGAGGAACCTGTACTGTGTTGTGTACTCACTGTACAATGGGCTGACTGAGAGGAGCCTGTACTGTGTTGTGTACTCACTGTACAATGGGTTGACTGAGAGGAGCCTGTACTGTGTTGTGTACTCACTGTACAATGGGCTGACTGAGAGGAACCTGTACTGTGTTGTGTACTCACTGTACAATGGGCTGACTGAGAGGAACCTGTACTGTGTTGTGTACTCACTGTACAATGGGCTGACTGAGAGGAGCCTGTACTGTGTTGTGTACTCACTGTACAATGGGTTGACCACAATGGGCAGCCTGTAGCGGCTAATGAACCCACAACTTCACAAGTGAAAAGACAGGTTACTGCCACCCCCCCAAACCCCCTAATTACAGCCAGCCACTCGTATTTCACAAAATTATCAAAACATATAATAAGATAAAGGTAAAATCCCCGTCTCCCTGCCACTAAAGCTTATCAGGAACACGGCGTTAGACCCGTCACTCCCAAAACCATCGTCAGATGAAACTCTGATGTGCTCAGTATCATGCCTGGCTGCACCTATCTTCCAAGATTTCTCTGGCATCCATTTTCAGAGGTTGGGTGAACCTTGGGGCCCTTTTGGTGTGGTTATACCAGAAAAGGTCCCCACTGCTGGGACTTGAACCCGCTACCACTGAGCTAGTAGACTGAGGATCTAACCACTCGGCCACAGTCTTGCTGCCAAAACATATAACACTATAATAAAACTTATCTGTGACAACAAGTGATCCTTTTTGTTAGCATTTAAAGAAAAGTATTATACTTTTTAGATGTTCATCTTCTCCACATTGTCCAGTCTAACAGCAACAAAAGTTGCCCCAGACTCTGACAAACAAACTCAAGGTAAAGCAAGCTCTGCCATATCAGCTTGACAGATAATACCTTCCTTCTGGAGCTTACCCAGAAGTCTGTCATTGCAGCAATAGCAGGTCCTGTGTATGCTGAGTGTCATCTATCGCTGCTCAGCCAAGACCAAACCACTTGGTCCTAGTCATTCTCCTCTATCACTGCCCAGCACAGACCATACCACTTGGTCCCAGTCATTCTCCTCTATCACTACTCGACAAAGACAAAACCACTTGGTCCCAGTCATTCTTCTCTATCACTACTCGACAAAGACCATACCACTTGGTCCCAGTCATTCTCCTCTATCACTGCCCAGCACAGACCAAACCACTTGGTCCCAGTCATTCTTCTCTATCACTACTCGACAAAGACCAAACCACTTGGTCCCAGTCATTCTTCTCTATCACTACTCGACAAAGACCATACCACTTGGTCCCAGTCATTCTTCTCTATCACTACTCGACAAAGACCAAACCACTTGGTCCCAGTCATTCTTCTCTATCACTACTCGACAAAGACCAAACCACTTGGTCCCAGTCATTCTCCTCTATCACTGCCCAGCACAGACCATACCACTTGGTCCCAGTCATTCTTCTCTATCACTACTCGACAAAGACCAAACCACTTGGTCCCAGTCATTCTTCTCTATCACTGCCCAGCACAGACCATACCACTTGGTCCCAGTCATTCTCCTCTATCACTACTCGACAAAGACCATACCACTTGGTCCCAGTCATTCTCCTCTATCACTACTCGACAAAGACCATACCACTTGGTCCCAGTCATTCTTCTCTATCACTACTCGACAAAGACCATACCACTTGGTCCCAGTCATTCTCCTCTATCACTACTCGACAAAGACCATACCACTTGGTCCCAGTCATTCTCCTCTATCACTGCCCAGCACAGACCATACCACTTGGTCCCAGTCATTCTTCTCTATCACTACTCGACAAAGACCAAACCACTTGGTCCCAGTCATTCTTCTCTATCACTGCCCAGCACAGACCATACCACTTGGTCCCAGTCATTCTCCTCTATCACTACTCGACAAAGACCATACCACTTGGTCCCAGTCATTCTTCTCTATCACTACTCGACAAAGACCATACCACTTGGTCCCAGTCATTCTCCTCTATCACTACTCGACAAAGACCATACCACTTGGTCCCAGTCATTCTCCTCTATCACTACTCGACAAAGACCATACCACTTGGTCCCAGTCATTCTTCTCTATCACTGCCCAGCACAGACCATACCACTTGGTCCAGTCATTCTTCTCTATCACTACTCGACAAAGACCAAACCACTTGGTCCCAGTCATTCTTCTCTATCACTGCCCAGCACAGACCATACCACTTGGTCCCAGTCATTTCCTCTATCACTACTCGACAAAGACCATACCACTTGGTCCCAGTCATTCTTCTCTATCACTACTCGACAAAGACCATACCACTTGGTCCCAGTCATCTCCTCTATCACTACTCGACAAAGACCATACCACTTGGTCCCAGTCATTCTCTATCACTACTCGACAAAGACCATACCACTTGGTCCCAGTCATTTCCTCTATCACTACTCGACAAAGACCATACCACTTGGTCCCAGTCATTCTTCTCTATCACTACTCGACAAAGACCATACCACTTGGTCCCAGTCATTCTCCTCTATCACTACTCGACAAAGACCATACCACTTGGTCCCAGTCATTCTTCTCTATCACTACTCGACAAAGACCATACCACTTGGTCCCAGTCATTCTTCTCTATCACTGCCCAGCACAGACCATACCACTTGGTCCCAGTCATTCTTCTCTATCACTGCCCAGCACAGACCATACCACTTGGTCCCAGTCATTCTTCTCTATCACTGCCCAGCACAGACCATACCACTTGGTCCCAGTCATTCTCTCTATCACTGCCCAGCACAGACCATACCACTTGGTCCAGTCATTCTTCTCTATCACTACCCAGCACAGACCATACCACTTGGTCCCAGTCATTCTTCTCTATCACTGCCCAGCACAGACCATACCACTTGGTCCCAGTCATTCTTCTCTATCACTACCCAGCACAGACCATACCACTTGGTCCCAGTCATTCTCCTCTATCACTGCCCAGCACAGACCATACCACTTGGTCCCAGTCATTCTTCTCTATCACTACCCAGCACAGACCATACCACTTGGTCCCAGTCATTCTTCTCTATCACTACTCGACAAAGACCAAATCACTTGGTCCCAGTCATTCTTCTCTATCACTACTCGACAAAGACCAAACCACTTGGTCCCAGTCATTCTTCTCTATCACTACTCGACAAAGACCAAACCACTTGGTCCCAGTCATTCTTCTCTATCACTACTCGACAAAGACCAAACCACTTGGCCCCAGTCATTCTTCTCTATCACTACTCGACAAAGACCAAACCACTTGGCCCCAGTCATTCTTCTCTATCACTACTCGACAAAGACCAAATCACTTGGTCCCAGTCATTCTCCTCTATCACTACTCGACAAAGACCAAACCACTTGGTCCCAGTCATTCTTCTCTATCACTACTCGACAAAGACCATACCACTTGGCCCCAGTCATTCTTCTCTATCACTACTCGACAAAGACCATACCACTTGGCCCCAGTCATTCTCCTCTATCACTGCCCAGCAAAGACCAAACCACTTGGCCCCAGTCATTCTCCTCTATCACTGCCCAGCAAAGACCAAACCACTTGGCCCCAGTCATTCTCCTCTATCACTGCCCAGCAAAGACCAAACCACTTGGCCCCAGTCATTCTCCTCTATCACTGCCCAGCAAAGACCAAACCACTTGGCCCCAGTCATTCTCCTCTATCACTGCTGGGTAAAGGCCAATCCAAAGCATTCTCAGCAACAGACACAAAAAACCCTGCTCCTCACCTTCAACAATAAAGAAGAATTAAGAAAGATGAAAGGACCAGGCACATAAACACAGAAAAGACTGTAGACTGATGGACTCACTTGTCGCAGCCATGCCACCAGCAGTGCCATAGAACACGGCATACTCCAGGTTTTTCGGAAACAGCCTGAAGGTGTTCAAAATCAAGGTCACAGAAATGAGGAAGATGAACAAGAGGGATGCCGACACCATCACCTGGACTGATATAAACCAAGCTGGGGAGAGATCAAACAAGATATAAGTATGCACCGGTTACAATCAAACTTGTATAATTTGTATAATGATACAACATCACATCTTGTGTTTTTTAACAGAAGGAACGCAACACTGCTGGAGTTTTAGCACAGTTATAAGTAGGGTCGTGGAGTTGTTGGATTTTCTACAAGACTAACTTTGGTTCCTTCATGTGGTACAACTTCCACTGACTCTGATTACACCCAAAACTGACTCTGGTTTTTTCTCCATTTTTCTGACGATGAGCATGAAATCCTTCACACATGCCCTCATTTCATAGCTCTCAAACATCTGATGTTTATCCTACATTAAACAAAGTCTGGCCACCCTTCTATTGCCTCTATATTTGGCAACAAGTTTCAAAAATTATTTTCACGAGAAAAAAAAACAACATATAAATAACGCTGCTCCAGTAACATAAAAAGAAAACTGTTATATACATATGTAAGAGAAGTATCAATTAGTAGGTTTCAAAGAAATTAGATTGAATAAAAACATATAATTCCTGTGGCCAGATATGAATAATACAGTTATGAAAACACAGGATCACTCTGTAAAAGTCATCATCATCATGTGCCTTCTCCAGAACAAAGGTTGGAGGTAATGAATCTCCAGTTCCCTCGCTCCCTTTCCTTGAACCTGCACTCACTCAGGCTGTGTGTCCTGTCCTTTCCCGTATGTTATCCTCCCATCTACATACGTTTTCCTTTTGCTCTTTTTCCTTTCACCTTTCCTTCTAGTATGGTCTTCGGTACATTCAGTAAAAGAATAAATATAAAAATGATACAATTTTTAACACAAATTTGACACTGAACCATTTAAAAAAAACAACTTTCTATTCTACTGCCTTACACTGCTGCAGACAATATATATTGATTAATTAGTAGTATTAATTTTGCAATAATAATAAAACTGTACTATTAATTTTGCAATATTTTTGCTTACAATTAGGGTTAGGATACAAGCAGGAAACAACACTTATTTTGCCCATAGACACTTGTTGCAATCAAAAAGTCCTGTCCCACAATACTAAACTACATATCTACAAGACAGACCAGATTAGACCAGTTGTCTTGTATGGATCAGAATCATGGAGCACTACAAAACAAGATGAAGCACAGCTACAGAATTTTGAAAACAGAGTCTTTAGAAGAATCTTTGGGCCAATTCATTCATTCATTTGCATGTCCCTTGCGGAACTTTGCCTCCCAAACAGCATTCCTGTAGGCCTCTCGGCTGTGAGAAAGATGGCCTGCTGCTGATGCATCCATTTGCAGATCATCAACGATGTCTTGCAGCCATCTTCACTTTAGTCTTCCTCTCTTTCTTTTTCCCATTATGTACCCTTCCAAGATGGTCTTCTCTAGATTATCATGACATTTAATGCGTCTGAAATATTTAAGTTTTCTCTCTTTAATCCTTTTTACTAGCCAGCCTTCTTCAATGTTAAGTTCTTGTAGTATGGATATATTTGTTCTTTTTTATGTCCATGATATTTGAAGAACTCTTCTGTAGCATTTACATTCAAAGGCATTTATGTGTTTCTCAGCTGTTTTGTTAAGTGTCCAGGTCTCACAGGCATATGTTGCGATGGGAAAGATGCATGCCCTTAAAAATCTTATTTTTGTAGTTCTGTTCCTCTCCACAGATTCTTTATGTGTTTTACTTTCTGAAGAGCGATAGATGTCCTCCTTTTAATTTCCTTCATTGTGTCTCCATTATTAGTTAGTAGTAATCCAAGATATTCAAAACTCTCCACTTCTTTCAGTTTTTCCTCGATGATAATATTTAAGCTGCTTTGTTTGTTCTGTCAGTTGTCATCAATTTAGTTTTCTTCGCATTAAGATAGAGGTTTTGCTCTGCACTGTTGTTACGGACTGACAATTAGTTTTTCCATTCCTTTTCGTGTTGTGGACAGTAATACTGTGTCATCAGCATATCTAATCTCTGGTATTTCATAACCTCCAACTGTTATGGCATTGTAATATTCTTTGTCTACATCTTCTCTAACATTCCTCATTATATTTTCAGTATACAAGTTAAATAAGTAAGCGACAATATGCACCCCTGACGGACCCCTTGTTTTATGTCAAACCAAGTTGTTTCACCATTTATTCTTACTGTTGATTGTTGGTCTAGATAGAACAGTGATGGACCATTTATAGATCCTATATCACAATAAATGAGAATTAAAAATAACAAAGAAGTATACAGGTTATTCTAGTCTTCACTTATAACTACTATTATGAAAACCAGGAGATTGAGACAGCTCAGACACTTGGAGAAGATGGATGAAAATAGACAAAAAAGGCTTATACCGAAGTGATAAACAGAGACAAGACCTAGAGGCAGACTGAGACAACAGTCACAACAATGTGACAACCTGGAAGAGGACTTTCGAGCCCTCAGAGAGGACAACTGACAGGAGAAGATGCAGAGAGGACAACTGACAGGAGAAGACTCAGAGAGGACAACTGACAGGAGAAGATGCAGAGAGGACAACTGACAGGAGAAGATGCAGAGAGGACAACTGACAGGAGAAGACGCAGAGAGGACAACTGACAGGAGAAGATGCAGAGAGGACAACTGACAGGAGAAGACTCAGAGTGGACAACTGACAGGAGAAGATGCAGAGAGGACAACTGACAGGAGAAGACGCAGAGAGGACAACTGACAGGAGAAGACGCAGAGAGGACAACTGACAGGAGAAGACTCAGAGTGGACAACTGACAGGAGAAGATGCAGAGAGGACAACTGACAGGAGAAGATGCAGAGAGGACAACTGACAGGAGAAGACTCAGAGAGGACAACTGACAGGAGAAGACTCAGAGAGGACAACTGACAGGAGAAGACTCAGAGAGGACAACTGACAGGAGAAGACGCAGAGAGGACAACTGACAGGAGAAGACTCAGAGAGGACAAGTCTTGTCTGCAGCACTGAGCCGCAATGGCTCAGAAAACTGAATGAATGAGTAAATTTTTGGTCACATATGACTAACTGTTAAGTTTTGTTCTTTTTGTGTCAGAATTTAACAATTCATGAGAAACACTCAAGTCTTTTATTATTTTATTACTGCATCATTTTTTCTGCAGAATATGAACAGAATACTTAGTTTATCTCTTGTTTATAACAGTAAGTAAGATCTGATAATCTTTTTTTTTTTTACATGTTTCTTCCATTTTGTTATAATTACACAGGGTGTGTACAAAGGTGTCTGATTATTTAAACATTTTATACACAGAATTATTTTTTCATTATGCACCATGCCAGCTATACATAGTCTATGTTGTTGTTATATTCTCCATTTTAGTGTTGGAAACCACGCTCCTCCATCTTGTGTGATCTTTAGTGTTTCCAACTTATTCAAAAGCTTCTCTTTTTCCATGCCATTCACTCAGTCCACTGAGATAAATATTTCTCTTGGTCTCCTTCAATTTTCAAATACTAGCAAGTTCTCTGATTTCTGTTTTCTCTAACTTCTATCTTCTTGTTACATGTCCAAGTTCTCTGATTTCTGTTTTCTCTAACTTCTACCTTCTTGTTACATGTCCAAGTTCTCTGATTTCTGTTTTCTCTAACTTCTATCTTCTTGTTACATGTCCAAGTTCTCTATTTCTGTTTTCTCTAACTTCTATCTTCTTGTTACATGTCCAAGTTCTCTATTTCTGTTTTCTCTAACTTCTATCTTCTTGTTACATGTCCAAGTTCTCTGATTTCTGTTTTCTCTAACTTCTATCTTCTTGTTACATGTCCAAGTTCTCTGATTTCTGTTTTCTCTAACTTCTATCTTCTTGTTACATGTCCAAGTTCTCTGATTTCTGTTTTCTCTATCTTCTATCTTCTTGTTACATGTCCAAGTTCTCTTAAATTCCGTCTTCTCGTGACATGTCCAAGGATTTCTGATTGCCCATTCCTTATCATTTTAACCAGTTGTCTTTGCTCTGAAACTACCTGAGCACATCTTCCTTTGGGTTTTCTTTTTGTCCAGGATATTTATAGCCGTTCAGAGAGTTATACTTCTGAAAATTCAGTACTCAAAAATTATATCTTACATCCTGCCTGTGCCGTTAAATGCCACATAGGGCTCACAGGGTAGTTCACTAAGTTTTCCTGTTTTCGGCGAGCTTTTCAACCTCATCAAGGGATTTTATGCCTACTAAATTGACCTCTCTTAACAATGTTATCTTTGGAGTTGTGTGTCCCACTTGATAACTTCTTTGGGGATTCTCTGACTAAAATTATTTTTCTTTAATCTAATGACATGAAAAATTCTCACCATTTTTTTTACATGAGCTGCAAAATATATTCAAATGAACACAGAACACATCTGCTGATACTCTCTGTTTATAAGCTTTTTGCTATTTTGTTCCAACAACCACAGCATGTACACACTTTCTCACTTAAACTTGGACAACAATAACACAAGCTTGTAAGATAAAGACTGAGAAACACATAAATCCCTTTGAATGTAAATGCTACAGAAGAGTCCTTCAAATATCACGGACACAAAAAAGAACAAATAACTAATATTGAAGAAGGCTGGCTAGTAAAGAAGATTGAACGGTGAAAATTTAAATATTTTGAATATACAAATGACTGATTGATCATAAAAACACGCACTTGATTGTTTCAGTAAGAGTAGATTCACAACTAAAAGTGTTTACACTTACGCGGCGAAACCCATTCCCAGATAGGGCGAATCTCTTGCGAGAAAACATAGAAACAGCCAACATAACGCTTTCCGTTATAATCTTTGTAAAATGTGAAGTCGTTGAAGCAAAACTCCCACAGACCAAGCTTTACAAACGGCCCTTTGAACTCTTCGTAAGATTCAACCCAGTAAGGGCTTGCAAATGCTAATATCATGAAGATAAGCGATACTGAGACAGAAATACGACCAACCAAAGATGTCATCCCCATTTTGGCTTTCTCGTCTGCCTTCACTTCCTGATTATCGTATAAAGAATCGATACTTCCGCTTAGTTTGCGACTTCTACCTATCCAGTAAATGATTGTCGTAAAGTAACCATTGATTACTAAAACATTGCTGGTTTTCAGCTTTATAAAACTTATGCTTTCCAATACAAAAAAAAATACATATATATATATAATTTTCTCCTTGGCCTTTAATGAAACTTTTCGAAAATCATGGAGCAACTTTATTCACAAAAAAAAAAAAACGCATTTTAAAACAGCGACGATTAACCCAGCAGACTGTGGCATTCTGGGTAACACATTTTTGCCTGGATACACCTGTGTTAATGTTGGACTTTTCGTGCAGGTAACCTTGTAAAGTCATTAAAGTAACATAGTGCTGTAGGGTTTGACCTCGGAGAATGGGGGAGGGGGGGAATCATATACAAAGCACTTTTAGACGTGAGAAAAAGAAATGACAAGAGATTCAAGAGTTCAAAATCCGGCGTCATTGCATTCTGGGCAGCCTCATATATGCTTCACCGTATGCCACATCATCCATCCAAGAGTTTGTTTGCTAATAGTTCCCATCAAATGTTATATATGCAGGAAACTCTACTGTAGAGAGCGGAACAACAACACAACTCCTTCAGATCATCAGAGGAAGTACCCCCCAGACAAGTGTTTCGGTCCTATTAAACTCCTGACACTATAAGGGGGGTGGGCCCCTGTGGATCATGAGTTGTTGCTTTTTTTTTAGTCCCGGGATTGAACCCATGATCTTCCAGTTGGGACTGCACTTTGAAGTGCGTCTTTAGCGATCCAGCCACGGAGGACTGGTATTGGTTGTGACAAACGAAATTATTTATGTTCTCAATGCTTGTTTCGCATACTCCACAGCCAGTCAAGTGTTGGTTGTTCACCATGCGTTTTCTGTCACACAGTTCAGGTTTCCTGGTAGCAGCCTGGCTGTTCTAGCTCCAGCAATCTCTTCACAACCACGTTGTGAATGACTCGCAGTACAGTGATAAGATAAGTATCTAGGATTCGAACCATCCACTCCAGTAGAATGAGCGGCCGGCTAGCCACGAGAGGACAGAGCATTAATCAACTTAGCTATCTCGCACCTCGAACTTCCTTGTCTTGTGTCTAGTTTCACTCTTCTGTCTGTTTTAAGTCTTGCGTCTGGTTTCAGTCTTGTTCAGTCTTATGTCTGGTTTCAGTCTTGTGTCTCGTTTCAGTCTTTTATCTCATTTCAGTCTTGAATGAATCAGTCTTATGAATGTTTTCAGTCTTGCGTCTAATTTCAGTCTTGTGTCTCGTTTCAGTCTTCTGTCTTGCTTCAGTCTTGAATGAATCAGTCTTGTGTTGTGAAAGAATTTTATCTAAGGGATATAATCCATGCTAATTTTAGTAATTGGACCAAATGATTAGAGCCCTTTGATTAGGTCATGGAAGATTTGTCATGGAAGGACTAAATGATTAGTAGCCCTTTGATTAGGTCATGGAAGGTTGATCTTGACACTTTAAAATCCCGAGTATTATGATCATGTGTGATGAACTTTAAACTGTTTTTTTTTTACTCCAGGTTAGTTAAGACTAAAATCTCGGGGAATAGCGAACTTTATCCTGACATGTTTTTATTAAAAATTAAATTTGGAATGTCCAGTTAGTTTTTCATTGAAGGTCATTTTTGGACGTTGATATCCCGAGATTTTGATGGCTTTTATTGAACTTTCTCTGGACAATGTTTTGCACCTAGGTAAACTTAGGTTGTTTTTGAGAGACTGTCTGTAAACAGGCGATTTCATGAAGTTTAGACTTTCTCGTGAAGGAATGTTCACGAACGTAGGAAAATAGAATTTGTAGATCATGTTTAAGCACTGAAGTTTTAGGTAACGGGGTTGTTGGTTAATTATGTGAGATTATTATGTGATTGTCACACATGTGATTGTGAGAGTTTTTATCACTGAAGTTGTTAGCTGAGGTTGTTATACCATTAGAATGACGTAAACGTTGAGCTAGTTTGTTTTTTTTTTCATTGATCTTTTAGCGTTTTTTGATGTTGCTACAGTTGTCTAAAGTAGAGATGTAAACTTAAGAATGTGAAATAGTTCTCTTTAGAGTTTTAGAAGGGCTTGTAAAGTCCGATATTTTGTGATGTGATGTTTTTCTTGTGGATTGATTGGAAACTTTCATTGAGACTGTAAGTGAAGTCTTTGTTATATCATGTTGAATGTTTTGCTGATCTATTTGTGAGTGAGAGTGATACACTCCCTCCCTATACGGCAAACGTAGCTCTTGCCCGGGGAGTGGAGCTGTCTGTTCATTTGTTATATGCTATTTGTTCTCATCCTCACTTATCGCCACCCATTCTCTCCATAATAAACATGTGTTTTTCCTGTTATCAAATTGGGTGTCCAGTGGTTCTCAAACTGTTGAAATGTGTCCGTTCTTATTTACACATTACATTTCTCAGATTTAATGAGTAGAAATAGAAAAGCAATTTAAACCAGTTGCTATCTGGGTAAGCGGTTCACACAGTTGTGAAGCATTTCTTTAACAGTTACTGCTTAACGTTGCTGTGTAGCACACTGGTCAAGCAGCATGCTACTTTAGTGTCTGCTTTCAGTCTTGTGTCTGCTTTCAGTCTTGTGTCTGCTTTCAGTCTTGTGTCTTGTTTCAGTCTTGTGTCTGCTTTCAGTCTTGTGTCTTGTTTCAGTCTTGTGTCGTGTTTCAATCTTGTGTCTGGTTTCAGTCTTGAATGAGTCAGTAACTATTTCTGGCGCTGTGATAAACGAAACAAGAAAAGTTTTTCACGACTGATTTTTTGGAAGAAGAAAGCCCTGATCCGGGATACTCCGGGTAACAGGCAGATGTACAAAAAGTTGAAGTGGCTCAGAACTTTACCCAATACACGCGAGAACGGTCTTGAAGTGTGTCAGAACTTCACGCCACACACGCGAGAACGGTCTTGAAGTGGGTCAGAACTTCACCCCACACACGCGAGAACGATCGTCAGACGCCTGAAGACATGCACTTCTACAGAGACTCAGGAACCCACACCTTGCCCCAGAAGAAGTGCAGGAATTGATAATGCGCTTAGACACACTTAAAGACCTCATGCTGACAACAGGATTCATGGACGCAACCCTCATTTTTAGTTGTATTGTTTAGCATTCGAAAACGAACGGTCTGAAAAAGACTTTCAGAAGTTCGTGCCTTCATATAGCTGGAGCTACGGAATCTTTTCTTTTTAAGTAATGTAGCATTTAAACTGAGCTTTCTGGGCATGATTCTAGCCCAGTATGATGTTTCCTAGTGCGTCTTTTGCTTCATTAATTCATTAAACTTTGTATTTTCATGTTTTCTCGTAACTTTTAAAATACTGCATCATGTTCTCGGCTCTTTCCGTGTCTGTGTTAAGTGAACGTCTTAAGATATCTGGACAGAGCAGGAAAAAAAAGGCATTTATCTATATGCACTTTGTTCTACATTCTGTCTACCTGGGGCATAGGCCATCGACAAAGGCTTTCCATTTTTGTTTTCAGTCTTGGGCTTTTTTCCTCCTCCAGGTGTAGTCCATCTTTTTGATTTACGTTTCCTGACTCCTTCACCAGGTGTTTCTAGACTCCTTCACCAGGTGTTTCTAGACTCCTTCACCAGGTGTTTCTAGACTCCTTCACCAGGTGTTTCTAGACTCCTTCACCAGGTGTTTCTAGACTCCTTCACCGTGTGTTTCTAGACTCCTTCACCTGGTGTTTCCAGACTCCTTCACCAGGTGTTTCTAGGCCTTCCCTGTTTCCCCTTTCTCTGAAGATCCCAGGTGAGAGCTTATCTATTAACTTCTAGACTCCTTCACCAGGTGTTTCCAGACTCCTTCACCAGGTGTTTCTAGGTCTACCTTGTTTCATTTTTTTTTTACCAGGAATCCCAGATGGGAGCTTGTCCGGTCACGTTTGTGACAGGCTTTTGAAGTGTATGTCCTGTCCATCTCCAACGTCTTTTCCTTATCATTTCTTTCCCTGTGAGCTAGCGGGTTGTTTGTTTGATAAAGCTCTTATTGCTGATGTTATCTGGTCATCTAATCTGAAGGATATTTCTTAGGCGGGTGTCAACAAATATTTACACTCTTTTGGTACTTTTGACTGATGGTGTCCATGTTTCTGATCCATACAACAGGACTGGTTTAAATCTGTTAAATTTAATCTCCATTAAACACTCACACACACACACACAAGAGAATGGAGGAAGAGTCTTATTATATTCAGTTTATTATAAATTGATTATCTAATTTAAATATATTTATAAATTATTTTGTTTATCTGATAATTTAATCAATATTTTTCAAGATCTAAACAGATGTTGAAGAAGTCAATCAATTTGCATACCTTGGCAGCTACATAGACCAGGATGGTGACACCAGAAAGGAAGTTACAATTGCAAAAGCAGCTTCGATCTTCAAGAATCTCGAGAACATATCGCATTCAAAAGTTATAAGCACAAAAACCAAATTAAGACTATTCAATTTAAATGTAATATCCACCCTCATTTATGCATGTCAAATCTGAAAAACAACTAAAGAAATGGACAAGAAATTACACTCTTGTGAAAACAAATGCCAAAGGAAAATACTCGGCATCACGTGGAACGAATTCAATCAAGAACAATGCAGAGATAAGACAGATGATTGAACAACAACCAGTCTCATGGGTGATCAGGAAAAAGAGATGGATATATGTTGGTCACTTGATGAGAAGAAACGATCAGAGAATCCCAAAACAAGCTGTCAAGTGGGACACAACAGGCTGAAGAAAGAGGCAGATCACGTGAAACTCTAAAGAGGACATTGTTAAGAGAGGTCAAATTAATAGGCATCATCATCATCATCATCAGGTACCGTACCTACTGGCGTTGGCTATTATGCTTCTCCAGAGTACCCGATCCCTCATGCAGGCCATCAGTTTAGTTGGTGATCTCCTCTCACACCATCCCGTCAGACAGTCCAGTATCATTTCTCTTGGTCTTCCTCTTGATCTTCTTCCTTCTATTTTTCCTGTTGTTATAATATTTTCAATGCCCCCTCTTCTCATTGCATGTCCTATGAAAGTACATTGTCTCTCTGTTATCTTTTTGACAAGGTTTTTTGTCTCTCCAGCTCTTCTCATACATTCTTCATTAGTTGTTTTTGCTGTCCAGGGGATTCGCAGCATTCTTCTAATGAACCACATTTCTGCTGCTTCCAATGATTTTTGTGCAGACTTGCCTATTTTCCATGATTCACTTCCATATAACAAGATAGGTTCAATATAGCATTTTAGGACTCGTTTTCTAACATTCATTGATAAAGATGTGTTAGAATATATGCCTATTATGTTCCTAATTTCTGTTCTGCATTTCTCATCTGAAGTTATTACTGCTCCAAGGTATTTGAATTTCTGCACCTGCTTTAGAATAGTTCCATTTAATTTAATACTGCATGTTGGTGGATTCTGTTTCTTAGATATAACCATAGTCTCTGTCTTTTTGATGTTCAAAGTAAGGCCTTTCTGTTCACTTTGTTTGGCGACTTTATCCAAGAGATTTTGCAGGTCTTGTTGGTTCTCAGCTATCAGTACTGTGTCGTCAGCATACCGAAGGTTGTTAATATGTTAATAGGCATAAAATCCTTTGATGAGGTTGAAAGACTCACCGAAAACAGGAAAAATTGACGAACTACCTTGCGAGCCCTATGTGACGTTTAACAGCACGGGAAGGATATAAGATATAAGAAGAAACTGACAACTCATATGAATCATTTATTATATTTTAACTAAATTCATATTAAAAACTTGCTTCTTGAAATAAACCAAAAGATTGAGTAAACTTTGACAAAAGATTGGCATAAGGAAAACTCTCTTATCTAAGAAATATTTGAGATACGATATGAAAGGGTTAACATCGTGTTATGGAACTCAGAATATGTACATCATCAAAGCTTCGTGAATTTATCAGTTTACTTTTAAATGAGACAGATCTAATGTCACAGCAATGAAAGCCAGATTCTGGACGGAGTAGATCTTTGATGAAAGATCCTGAATTCAGGTGCCAAACATAAACTTTCGCTGTTTTTATGTCAGAAATTGAATTTCGCTGTAGGAGGGGGTCTGCTTCCTCGATCCTGGGGTATTTCAAAGGGTCCGGGGCTCGCCGTTTCCTTGCTTGTTTCGAACTTGTCACCTGCAGACAGGAAGAATCATTTCAGTTATTAGACAAAGTGGAAGTTTTAGTCTCATTCGTCAGACATAATGTTTAGGAATTAAGAATGATAGATGTTAAAAATATTGCATTATTTGACTATTTTATGCATTTTGTTGTTCAGTGTCAATACATGTGTAGTCACGCATATAAACGGAATTATATGTGAATATCCTGTGCTCTTGACGTACTTTGAAAGCCGCGTATCGATGAGCGAGTCGTCTTGTGTGAATTATTTCTCTTCGGAGCAGCCCCTTAAAAAAATATCAGATGCCAGTTTTCAAGCTTACATAGACTGGAGCGCTCTAAAGCCGTATTATAAGCAACAACTTTTCGTTTTGTAAAGACAGCTGGCTGGCTAACCACATCCGGTTATAATCAACCATTTTTCGTTGTGCCAGGATAGCTGGCTAAAGATAGTTCTATGTTCACAATCAGTATGATGTGAAACAGACCACAGAAGCAGAGTCCTATAAATGAAGTCATTCCAAAGAAAGAAGACACGGTGAAGTAAGCTTAAGAAAACTATATGTTATTGTTGCTGTTATATCCTCTATCTTAGGTGAACTCTATGTTGTTGTTGTTGTTGCTATATCCTCTATATTATGAGAACTCTATGTTGGTGTTATTGTTATATCCTCTATCTTAGAAGAACTCCATGTTCTTGTTGTTATATCCTCTATCTTAGGAGATCTCTATGTTGTTGTTGGTGTTATATCCTCTATCTTAGGATAACTCTATGCTGTTATTGTTTTATCTTAGAAAGACTCTATTTTGTTGTTATTGTTTGTATCCTCTATCCTAGGAGAACTCCATGTTGTTGCTGTTATATTCTCTATCCCATGAGAACTGTGTTGTTGTTGTTGTTATATTCTCTATCGTAGGAGAACTATATGTTATTGTTATATCCTCTATCCTAGGAGAAGTCTATGTTGTTGTTGTTGTTGTTGTTATATCCTCTATCCTAGGAGAATTCTATGTCCTATATCCTAGGAGAACTATATGTTGTTGTTATATTCTCTATCTTAAGAGATGCAGCAAAGGTATTTAGGCACAGCATCGTATTCAATGTGGAGTGGGTTAAGTCGGCTATTTTTTTAAGAACGGGTGTAAAGCTAAGAAGTAGAGTGGTGTAACGCTTCTTTAGCAGACTGCACCACTATATGGTTACAGCGACCCCTGTCCCACTAGCCAGGCAAAGTCTGTTACTGGATGCACCGAAGGAAGAGTGGGACAAGGTGTTTGGCGACTATGATTTGCCAGCAGTCAGATAATGATATGGCTGAATTTAGGGTCAGTCCATGTGGTAGCAGAGGCCCATATTCAAGTATGAAGCAGTTTTCGGCGGTCAGGCGGTTTAAGAGTGTTTGATGACGACTGTGATTTAGATGTCAAGTTTATCTCTCTGGTTAGGCCCGTTGAAATGTTTGGGGCTGGTTGTAAAACACAGAAGAAGAAAGACTACTCATACCGATGAGTACTTTAATTTCTAAGAAATTGACAAGATTTTTTGGGCAAATTTCGAAGGTAAATTGACGAGATTTCCACTTTTGCCAGTCCTTTGCTATTTTCCTTTCTGTTTTTAACCTGTCCGCTATGTCAGTTCCTTGTTTACCATCACTTTCTCAGCTCTGGGTCTCAGTATATCCTTGGGTCGTCTGATTCTTGTGGAATCCACGTCAGAGTTGTTCATGGTAAGGATTCGTCTATTATTCTCATAATGTGGCCAATCCATTGCAACATCCTTCTTTCAATCCATTGCAACATCCTTCTTTCAATCCATTGCAACATCCTTCTTTTAATCCATTGCAACATCCTTCTTTCAATCCATTGCAACATCCTTCTTTCATTAACCGTTGAAATGGTGCAATGTCCGTTTCTCTTAACAAGAGGACATTTTTATGGCATTAGATCAGAAAACATCTTGGATCTTAAGTGGAGATTTGGGTTGGAAGATGTCATGTACAAGTGTACTTGTCTGAGCAGTTTCCAGCAATCGCTTCTATTATTCCATCCTTCCTCGCCTTCAGTACTCATATCTGGGACATAGAACATCAACAAGGTCTCTCCACTTATCTCTGTCCTGCGCTTTTTCTTCTTTCCGTCTTTAGGTGTAATCCATCTTTTTAACCTCCTTCTCCAGACTCCTTCGCCAGGTGTTTCAAGGTCTACCTTATTTCTTTTTTTTCCCAGGAATCCCATATGGGAGCTTGTCTGTTCATGTTTGTGGTAGGCTTTCCAGATGGGAGTTTGTATGTTCATGTTTGTGGTAGGCTTTCCAGATGGGAGCTTGTCTGTTCATGTTTGTGGTAGGCTTTCCAGATGGGAGTTTGTCTGTTCATGTTTGTGGTAGGCTTTCCAGATGGGAGTTTGTCTGTTCATGTTTGTGGTAGGCTTCCCAGATGGGAGATTGTCTGTTCATGTTTGTGGTAGGCTTTCCAGATGGGAGATTGTCTGTTCATGTTTGTGGTAGGCTTTCCAGATGGGAGATTGTCTGTTCATGTTTGTGGTAGGCTTTCCAGGTGGGAGCTTGTCTGTTCATGTTTGTGGTAGGCTTTCCAGATGGGAGATTGTCTGTTCATGTTTGTGGTAGGCTTTCCAGGTGGGAGCTTGTCTGTTCATGTTTGTGGTAGGCTTTCCAGATGGGAGATTGTCTGTTCATGTTTGTGGTAGGCTTTCCAGGTGGGAGCTTGTCTGTTCATGTTTGTGGTAGGCTTTCCAGATGGGAGATTGTCTGTTCATGTTTGTGGTAGGCTTTCCAGGTGGGAGCTTGTCTGTTCATGTTTGTGGTAGGCTTCCCAGATGGGAGCTTGTCTGTTCATGTTTGTGGTAGGCTTCCCAGATGGGAGATTGTCTGTTCATGTCCGTGGTAGGCTTCCCAGATGGGAGCTTGTCTGTTCATGTTTGTGGTAGGCTTTCCAAGTGTATGTCTTGATCATCTCCAACGTCTTCTCATTATCATTTCTTTCACTGTGGATTGGTTCGTTTTCTGCCGTAGCTCTTCATAATTGAAGGTATCTGGCCATCTAATCTGAAGGATCTTTCTTAGATCACAGTTCAGATATTATTCTTGATTGATCTGCATTTGGTTTTCTGACTTGAAACACAAGAGATTTAGATATAAAGTAATAGATTACAACAACTAGCGCGAGTGTGTGAGGAAGCCCTACATTAAATATGTAAAAGCAATAACTGATTAACTAGGATTTAACATAAACAATAACTGATGACGTCATAATATAACATAAACAAGCACATTCATTCATGAAAACAAAGCTAAAGGTAGTCAGATCAAGCTAGAGGCAACCAGGGAAGAAGGTTTAAGTGCTTATATTTCTTTAACAGCTGCCAGCATTGTACAGGGTGATTTCCTGAAAACGATGAAATAAATGTTTTTGAAAAAGTGTAAATAAATAGTTAGTTAGTTAGTTAGTTAGTTAGTTAGTTAGTTAGTTAGTTAGTTAGTTAGTTAGTTAGTTAGTTAGTTAGTTAGTTGGTTGGTTGGTTGGTTGGTTGGTTGGTTGGTTGGTTGGTTGGTTGGTTGGTTGGTTGGTCGGTTGGTTGGTGGGTTGGTTGGTTGGTTGGTTGGTGGGTTGGTTGGTTGGTTGGTTGGTTGGTTGGTTGGTTGGTTGGTTGGTTGGTTAGTTAGTTAGTTGGTTGGTTGGTTGGTCGGTTGGTTGGTTGGTTGGTTGGTGGGTTGGTGGGTTGGTTGGTTGGTTGTTTGGTTGGTTGGTTGGTTGGTTGGTTGGTTGGTTGGTTGGTTAGTTAGTTAGTTAGTTAGTTAGTTAGTTAGTTAGTTAGTTAGTTAGTTAGAGCTGTTATCCATATACTATAGAAGGCAGGCACGGGTGCTCTGATCTCTTCTTCACTATCTCCGTTATCGTGCAGTAAATGATAACATCTGTTCTGGGACTGACCGTTCGTCTGGAACCTCTTTCTAATTTACTAACATGTAGGCTTCTGATTAGCTACGAAATAAATAAATGTTGATGCTGTAGCAACGAGACCACTGTAAAATTTTGATGCTGTAGTTAGGAAACCACTGTAAAATTTCGATGTTGTAGCACAGAAATCTTTGTAAAGTTTTAATTCTGTAGCAACGAAATCACTTTAAAATTTTGATGCTGTAGGAATGAAACCAATTTAAAATTTTGATTCTGTAGCAACTAAACCAGTTTAAAATTTTGCTGCTGTTGCACCGAAACCATTGTAAAATTTTACTGCTGTAGCAACGAAACCACTGTAAAATTGTAATGCTGTAGCAACGAAACCATTGTAAACTTTTGATGCTCTAGCAACATAACCATTATAAAACACATGGCATTGTTGGTTCATAGAACTGACAGATGAATAAGGAACGTGTGACCCTACCTGTCCGCCAGTAGTCGTCTTTATATGACGGATTTGTACGTACTCTGTTGTTGATACTAGGAATAGAAATGGCAAAATATTTGATGTGCATAGATTTGTGTTTTTTTTTAAATATAGCTTTAAAAAGTCTTGGAATAGATTATAATATAAGAATTTGTATAAAACGAAAAGAAGGCAGACTCCTGTCATGCATCGAAATATATACTTATATATTTTCAAAATATGTTTGCATGCTGTAGGTGTGTGATGTCTTAGTGCTTTCATAATTCTAGGCCACGTCAACATTGAGACAGCTCCTATCCTCACTGCTTTTGTTTTCCTAGGTAAACTGCAAGTACCCATGATGACTCTATCCTCACTTTATTTGTTATCCTAGGAAAAACTCCAGGTAACCATGAAGCCAGCCTCTATCCTCACTGCCTTTATTTTCCTAGGAAAACTCCAAGTACCCCAGATGCCAGCCTCTATCTTTACTACCTTTATTTTCCTAGGAAAACTCAAGGTGCCCATTTTTGTTTAACTATGTTGACTCTGGTGTCCAGGGCCAGAAAAACTCCATCTGAGTGCGAAAACGAACCAGAGACCTTCTGATTGTCAGGGAAATGCACTAACAGCTACACCACCACGGTACTGAGATATATTGTATACGATATTGTGTTATGTCCGTATCTAATTCTGTTCCACGCCACCGGGAGAGGTATATAGAGGGTTTGATATTAGTCTCCATACTTCCCTTGACCTGTCAGGACGCTAGAGATTGACATATCAGGCCTGGTCGCCTTTCCTTCCCCATTGAGACCAAGTTTCTGTTTCTAGACCCAGCATTGCCCGGAGCGTCTGCGGCCAGAATCGAACCATCGCCTTTCACTATAAGAAACGAGTGTTCTAACCACTTACCTAAACAGACATCTGTTATATAATGCTTGTACTGCTGAAAAAAATACACGTTCTATTGGTATAACCAGATGGTCCTCGTTTTTCAACGGGATTCCGTTCTGATGACCGCGTGTAAAACCAAATGAACCCACAGCGAATTTCATGTTACTGAGCGTAGATTGTTTTACCGTAAATAGATGAGTATGCTTTTAAAACATAGAAATAAACTAGATTGACCAAATAATTTGTACACGTATTTTAAAACACAAGAGTAAGATCCTAAGAAGAATCTTTGAGCCCATACAGGATACCACCATTGGAGAATGGAGAGCTAGAAAGAACACTGAACTAAACAGCTTTTAAAAAAAATACCAACGAATTATAAATGTCTTGAAACAAAACAGACTACGCTGGCTGGGCCATGTAGAAAGAATATACGAGATCAGACAGACAAAAATAATGTATGCACAAGAGAAGAGGGAAACAAGGGGTAGATCACGACGGAGATGGAAAGACAACATAGAAGGGGATATAAAAGAAACTGGTGCCACCAACAGGATAGAGAAGATTAGTAACAGAGAGGAATGGAGGCGAACTTTATCTGCAGGAATGAGTCTTAATGGCTCGGAAAGCTGAAGAAGAAGATGATGATTTTAAAACGCTTAGTTTTAGGTTAAATGAGCACTGTATGCTCAAAAAGTACGTGTAAGTTTACAATAAGAAGTCGCGCTATTTCAAGGGACTGATGATGGCCGGAAAAAGAATCCTCAGAAAACAGGGACTGTCTGTACAAACAGATATTTATACATGGAATGTGCGAGCTGAAGTTTATATGCAATTATATATGTTTGTTTGTTATGTGTTATTTGTATCAACATTACAACGTGTATTTAACTTCTGTAAGACATTTCGTATGCGTATTTTTAGGATGTTATAGATATTAAAAGAAAATATACATACAAACACGCACACAAACTTACTAGTCATCAACTGGTTCCACTTTCTTGGGTTGTTGTCTGAAAATTAAAAAGAAGAATACATAAAATAACAAAAGCTGATTGTGTTTAAAATGTCCTGTGTTCTAGACAGGAGAGAAAACTTTGCATCTTCCGTTTGTAAAGTTTTCCAAAGTAACAGACATCTAGCAGGCGAACAAAGTGACGTTACACAAGTCCTCATTTTATGACAATGCCCCGCTTTGTCTATGTTAAAAAAACAATGACATAATACAACAACAAAAAATGAGGGCCTCATCAAAATGGACAAACCGGACCTATATCCAACAAGCAACACTTCGACGAACAAATGCAAGATAACTTCCCCCAAAGTGTCTATCACATACGATTCAATGCATTACATGTAGCCAAGGGCAGCGGTTGCAAGTACCAGCTAAAGGCTAGATCACGGGAAACACACAATCAACACAACATTAGAGTCATCTCCCTAAAAACACTGAAGGAAATCCTGATGTCAGAGGCTGAACACGTGTGGAAGGGCCCCGGGTGTAGAAAGGGCGGTCCCCAGGACCGGCAACAGAGCTAGGCCCCTTTTTTACAGTCACAGTTACAATATGTTACAAAAACAGATGGCAATAGCTCTCAGCAACACAAAGCAGACCACCTTGAGAAGCTTTCAAGAAAAGTATGTACCGAAACTGAAATGCAAAGACATCCCCAATCAGCTGTGGTACATTGCTAATTAGTAACTGTTAGTTGGATGAGTGGGCATTAGAAGAACTCAAGAAAAGCTGCTCTTTTCGCGAATAAAATCTCGCTTCATTTCAAAAAGTGACATTAAAACTAAAGGAGAATCATAGTTCACAGTGGCTTCACATTGGAAAACAAACTTACATTGCTCTTCATTTTGTGCTGTGCTTCGTCTGTCTGGCGGCATTTCGTGGCGGACTTTCTTACAAGGAGCACCAAAGCCTACGGCTGTGTATGTTTCATCCAATTTCGTGTTTTTATCTGTTGTGTTGCTTTTGTATGTGATCATTGAAAAAGCCTTTTGCCGAAATATTGGATCGTTGTATGTCCTTGTATATATATATATATATATATATATATATATATATATTGTATATATTGATACTACAAGAACTTAACATTGAAGAAGGCTGGCTGGTAAAGAGGATTTAAAGAGAGAAAACTTAAATATTTTGGACACATTAAACGTCATGATAATTTAGAGAAGACAGTCTTGGAAGGGTACATAATGGGAAAAAGAAAGAGAGGAAGACCAAGGCGAAGACGGTTGCAAGACATCGTTGATGATCTGCAGATGGATGCATCTGCAGCAGGGCGTCTAGCTTACAACCGAGAGGTCTACAGGAGAGCTGTTAGGGAGGCAAAGTTCCGCAAGGGACATGCAAATAACTGACTGACTGAGTCCAGTAGAACAAGACACTTCTCTCTGACTTACCTGGGACAACAGAACTGCTGGAAACCACTTCCGCTCCAAGAGAAACCCTCGCTGCCGCACAGCCCACAAAACCTGGCACACATGCAAGCACCTATCAGGAGGCCAAGACCCAGCAAAGCCATTAACGTGGCAAAGGTGGCAACAAACGCCGTCTCGTCCCAAATATCCGTGTCTTTCTCAGTTGTAGTGGTCGTTGGCGTTGTGGTTGTGGTTGTGGTAGTGGTGGTTGTGGTAGTAGTGGTAGTGGTAATTGGTATGTACGTGAGGAGGACTGTTGTTTCTGCGCTTCTCCTAGGGGTACCTCCGTCCTTACATCGGACAATGAGGCTGTAGCTTATAGGAGTGCTGGTCGCTGGAACTACACCTGAAGTAGCAATTACATTACATTACATTACATTACGCAAAGAAACGTAGACTGTCGTTGCTGTGTACTCTCCCATTTCCTTTTTAGAAGCTATGCAAGAAATATTCACAGTTCTGATTTGTAACATTTGAACTTAAAAAGAAACATTCTGCTTGTTTTTTTTTGTTTTTTTTTACATCCATAGATTTTGATGAGTCGATAATTCATCTATAAATCTGTGAGTCTGTATTTCATCTATAAATCTGTGAGTTTTTACTTCATCTATACATCTATGAGTATATTCATCTATATATCTATGAGTCTATATGTGAAGCTGTGTGGATGTGAAGCTGTGTGGATGGATGCGGGTTCATGTGGAGAAAATGTGATGTTCCATCTTGAAAATTCTTGGACTGTTCGGAACATATGTATAGACTTGCCACGTGGCAGGGCAACCTGTCGTCAGTCTCAACATCTTCATTGTCACCAAGTCTGTGTAACAAACTTCATGTCAACTCGTCAAGGCCGGACTGGCTTGGTGTTATCGCATCTGTCTGTGCCAGCACAGTGGTTAGACAGAATCTGGGAGTGAATATGAGTCTGAAGAAAGTGTGGAACTAATTCAGAACAACTCAGAGCTAATCTGCAGAGTGATGTAGGGGGAGTTAGAGACAGAGCTAATCTGCAGAGTGATGTAGGGGGAGTTAGAGACAGAGCTAATCTGCAGAGTGATGTAGGGATAGAGACAGAGCTAAAGATTCTGATTTAGTTTGTACCGCTTAGGACAGATCTGCAACAACAGAAGAAAGATGCCAATCTGCATCCAGCAACAAAGTGAAAGAACAGTTCTTTATTAACTGGTGCAAAGATAACATACAATTCTGTATCACACTAATATGATATGCGCACATCTGTGAGGTTATATAAGGTCATGGTCAGTCGTGATACAATGACCTATTGATGGTTGGTTCTCATCTCAAAGACACTGGACACTGAGTATTTATTTGTTGTTTTTGTTCAAGTTCAAATCTTCCAAAGTTTTTATGTTTTATTCCGTCGAAGTCACTGGTTATGGCAAGGGGCGATTTACACGAAGTCCAGAACTGGAGTCAAGAAAGGAATTACATCATCACCATAACCACATAGATCCTACTCTTTTAGCAAGATTGGAGAAAAACATCAGCTTTTAACTGCATGACAAAGTTATGACAATGTTAGTTAGACTGGAGGGAAACACCAGCTTTTAACTGTATGATAATAGTTTTAGAAATGTATGACAGTGTTGGAGAGGAAAACACTAGCTTTTAACTTTGAGCACTAACAAGGAGGATACAGGATCTTGGCCTTCTCTGGTTAAAATCTCAATCATTATCATCATATGCCCTCTCCTTAGTGAAGTTTGGTTGCAGTGGTCCCCCAACTTGTCCTGTCTCTTGTTTTTACAACAGACTCCACCAAGCTGAATCTCAGCCCACATTTTTGGTCCTTCATCAATCTGTATGGCTGCCGTCCCTTCGATATTTTATAACTGTATAACTTTACCATCAGTCTATATAGCTGCTATCCCTTCGATATTTTATAACTTTATAACTTTCCCATTAGTCTATATAGCTGCCGTCCCATCGATATTTTATAACTTTCCCATCAGTCTATATAGCTGCCGTCCCTTCGATATTTTATAACTTTATAACTTTACCATCAGTCTGTATAGCTGCCATCCCCTCGACATTTTATAACTTTACAACTTTCCCATCCGTCTATATAGCTGCCGTCCCTTCGATATTTTATAACTTTCCCATCAGTCTATATAGCTGCCGTCCCTTCGATATTGTATAACTTTATAACTTTCCCATCAGTCTATATAGCTGCCGTCCCCTCGATATTTTATAACTTTATAACTTTCCATCGGCCTATATAGCTGTCGTCCACTCCATATTTGTTTCCTTTATAACTTTTCCACCAGACGATATAGCTGTGGTCCATTCGATATTTCTTTTCTTTACAACTTTCCTTACAGTAAGGATTTCATTATTATATTATGCCTCTTGATATGGTCAACACATTTTAGCTGTCTTGTTGTTGTGTTGTCTATTGTTTTTCCCGCCCAGGAAATTCAGCCTATTCTTCTGCACACGGGCGTGTCACGTGCCTGGATTTTCAAAGGAAATGAGGCTCTGTTCAGTCGCGGTCGACACCAGTGACGTCACGTTATTACGGCCATCTTTGCTCTATTCGTTAAGTTCTTCTTCTTCTTCTTCTTCTTCTGCTTCTTCTTCTTCTGTGTTCGACGTTGTTGGTCACATCAGATCCTGATCCCTGTCAGCATGGCAAAGCCCGCAGTCCTCTCCAGATCCTGATAGAAGCCATAAAGTTTTTGCCCCTAGCTTGTGTCCTGCAGAGAAACGCTACAGACCTGAACAAGCTTGTGTCCTGCGGACAAAGCTACAGACCTGAACAAGCTTGTGTCCTGCGGACAAAGCTACAGACCTGAACAAGCTTGTGTCCTGCGGACGAAGCTGCAGACCTGAACTAGCTTGTACATGTACCTGTATAAGCAACTGTTCCGTCGCTGTAGGCTGAAATATAGTTGCTAGACTCAGGTGGAAGAGCGCGAACTACTTCGTACGTGACGAGGTTGTTCGGGGATGTTAGATCACCATCTGTAGCGAACAGTTGGCCTAGTGCTTTAAGCGGAGTGTTCTGGTCAACCTGGTATTTCTGAAACTGATAAAAAGAGGGGGCGGGGGTGGTGATACTTTTATTATCACATAAAAGTAAACTGAGCGTGTTTTTTTAGAAGTTATGGTGTTTTATGGTTGTAGTGCAGTGTCTAGGTTGTTGATGGTCACGTGATTTCTGGGCAGTGTTGCTGATGGTGGTAGTATTGCAGTGGGTCGTGCTGAAGTCGGCGTTGATGGTGTTGCATTATATCTGTGTGCATGCAAACGTAGATAATAATAATAATAACAACAACAATACTGAAACAAAGATGGGCCAGATAAATTTTTATTGCCCATTTCCTTGAGCATCACTTCCTAACTTTGCCAAGTGAAGTTTTGCCACGATTTCTTGTAGAGAAAATGTGACATCTTTTGTAACATCTGGACGTGCCCGGCTCACATTCTCCTGGCACTGCCCTTGTAAGAAAACAGTGCGGACCTGCAGAATCCTTGGCATTGCTTAAACTGCATGAACATAATATTAAATGGGCTAACCCAAGACAGATGTGTAGAACCTGAATAAAGGCTCAAAATCAGACTCCGGCATCATTTCAAGATAACCTCACATATACCCCGCCGCATGCCGCAGCATCCATCTAAAAGAGTATGTTTGCTAGTAGTTCCCATCAAGTGTTGGTTCTTTACGATGTGTTTTCTGTCACTCAGTCCAGGTTTTCTACAAGCACCGTTAATCTGTCCTGGCTCCAGCAATCTCTTCACAAACAAAATGTTATAAACGTACAAGGAAGTTACGTCTCAGGAGCAGCAGTCCAGTTGGAGTGGCGGTGGCCAAGCCAGAAGGAGAAAGAGCTAGCAATAGGTAAGAGATCAGGTGAGTGACACTTCTTGTATACCTGTGTGCTTTAATCCATACCTTATCGTGTTCGTGTGTCTCTTTTTGTGTTCGTACAGTATGTTTGTTATTCGTGTGCCTGTTTTTCATGCTTGTGTATATTTTCGTGTTCGCGTGTCTGTTAGTAATGTTTGTGTCTTTTTTTCGTATTTGTGTCTGTTTTTCATGCTAGTCTGTTTTCGTGTTCTTTTCTTTCTTTTCTTGCTGGCTGACAACATCTTGTTGTGCTAGCTAAACAGACTTGGAGACAGGGCAATATTATCTTTGGTAGCGAGCACAAAAACAAAGTTCTCAGAGAAGATCCAGGACATGAGAAACTAATAACAACCACAATAAACTAACAGCAAATATTCGCTAGAGATGTGACGGAAAAAAACACTGAAGTTGCTCTTACAGACGAGGAGCCAAAGTCGCAGGTGTTGTCGTTTGCGTCTCTGATCTGGATGTAGACCGGGACTCTGCTGGAGGCTCCGTGAATGTCCGTGGCCTGAAGCTGCAAGGTGACCTGAGTTGGCCAACTTGACCCTGACGGATCAACATCATAGTCCACTGCGAAGGTTACTCTTCTGGCGGCCCTATCGTACCTGTAGTTACAAATATCGGCACGTGACCTCAAATAACTGTACCATGTTAAGTATATCTTGCTGACAGTAACTGTAGCTAAATTCTGAGCTAATTCTACGCCTGATACAACACCAGGCCTGAGTGACTAAACGTCATCTTATTAAGTGCTGTAAATCAGATCAAGTTCACATGTAAGATAAGACAGTACAAGGCGCTGTCATGCCTACTCCCTTGTCTGTAGCTAGGGAAAGTTAAACTACGTAATGGCTGGTCCCAAGCCCGCATGAGAAAGGAGGAGGGTTGGACATAGTGCCAGCTACCCAGTTCAGTAGCAATATTTCAGCTACGAAAACACCAACACGAGCTTAGCAAGAGGAAAACGATTAACACCGGAAGAGAAGATACTTCACGAAGATAGATAGATAGATAGATAGATAGATAGATAGATAGATAGATAGATAGATAGATAGATAGATAGATAGATAGATAGATAGATAGATAGATAGATAGATAGATAGATAGATAGATAGATAGATAGATAGATAGATAGATAGATAGAGATAGATAGATAGATAGATAGATAGATAGATAGATAGATAGATAGATAGATAGATAGATAGATAGATAGATAGATAGATAGATAGATAGATAGATAGATAGATAGATAGATAGATAGATAACCTCATCTATAAATGATAAGGAGATGGATAGAACATACACTTGGAAAACTTACCAGTAACATAACCAGGCAAGCTCTCACCTGGAATCCTCAGGGAAAGAAGACACAAGACCTAGAAACACCTGGCTAAAGAGTCTCGAAGCTGAGATTAAAAGAAAAAGATCCACTATACCTGGAGACCTATAAAAGAAACAGCCCAGGATAGAAATAAATGGACAGCCCTTGCTGATCGTCTATGCCCCAGATACGGGTGAGGAAGGAACGAGGGAAGGAATCTGGAAAAAAAAACTTAGAAGAAACATGAAACAGCCAGTGGGCAAGTTCTTTCCTACCAACTTTCTGACATCCTCTGCTGATATGCTAATTTCCCAGACGTATGGACGGCATGCTTCTGCTGTCACAGACAAATTGTTATGTGTAGGGGAGAGGTGGAATCGAGGTGTTAGTACAACATGGACAAAGCTTTGTCATGGTCGGTGATATCCCGACCTTTACATCCAAGGATAACTTTTCCAACCACGTCTAAGTTGCGGACAACCAGGATAGAAGCGATATCGCAGTGCCATGCATCCTTCAGTACCACACGTCCTAACTGTCACACATTCTAAAGTGAGATACATCCTTCAGTGCCACACGTCCTAACAGCCACACATTCTAAAGTGAGATACATCCTTCAGTGCCACACGTCCTAAACTACCACACATTCTAAAGTGCCATACATCCTTCAGTACCACACGTCCTAAACTACCACACATTCTAAAGTGCCATACATCCTTCAGTACCACACGTCCTAACAGCCACACATTCTAAAGTGCTATACATCCTTCAGTACCACACGTCCTAACTGCCACACATTCTAAAGTGCCATACATCCTTCAGTACCACACGTCCTAAACTACCACACATTCTAAAGTGCCATACATCCTTCAGTACCACACGTCCTAACTGCCACACATTCTAAAGTGCCATACATCCTTCAGTACCACACGTCCTAACTGCCACACATTCTAAAGTGCCATACACCCTTCAGTACCACACGTCCTAACAGCCACACATTGTAAAGTGCCATACATCCTTCAGTACCACACGTCCTAACTGCCACACATTGTAAGTGCCATACATCCAAAAATGCTGTCTTTTTAATTTAACAGAAGCTAATTAAACCTATCTATCTATCTATCTATCTATCTATCTATCTATCTATCTATCTATCTATCTATCTATATCTATCTATCTATATCTATCTATCTATCTATCTATCACATGCCTGAATCACTTCCTACGCTCTACCAGGAAAAAAAGTTTTGATGAGAAATTCTGATAGAAGAAAGCTAGAAGGAGGTTATTATTTAAAAATATGGCCTGTGTTATAGATGGAAGTTATTACATAATTAAAAATATGGCCTGGGTTAGAGATGTGCTACTTTTCGTTTTATTTAGACTTTGCTTAAATATCATTTTGAGCATTTATTCACACGAGTTTCGCAATCTATGAGCACTGTTAGTGCTGTACTGAAGTGAAACAGTTAATATAAAAAACTGTTAAGCAACTGCGGGCCACCTAAAAGTGCGCAGTGGAGCACCTGTGAAAGTAATGATCTTGAGTAAACAGGCTGTTTGCTGCTGCTGCTGCTGTGGCCGATTCTGCCAACCAAATCTATCCAGACTCAGTCACTAGAGAACTGTTCTCACAATTATACTCGGAAACTTCCATAAAATGCTAACTTGTACTTGCTTGAGGACTGTCTTCCAGGACGAAAATAGTTGTTATTATGAAGCTGGTGTTAGCTCCCAAATTCTGCCCATAATTTAGGCACTTCTTTGTACCTGGTTCTTTCTACATAATAACTTATTCGTGTGCTTAGTGCTTTGCTTTTTCTGTTGTCGTTGATAAAGGAGCTGCTGAAATATTAATTTAGATTGTTTTTTTTTCTGTTA
Source organism: Achatina immaculata (assembly GCA_009760885.1). Lineage (NCBI taxonomy): Eukaryota > Metazoa > Mollusca > Gastropoda > Stylommatophora > Achatinidae > Lissachatina > Lissachatina immaculata. The sequence continues at coordinate 8,926,593 of CM019721.1, forward strand.
ATTTTCATAGTCATTTTATTTTAATTTTTTTTTCTTTTTGCTGCTAAATTTTCTTGGAGAACGACCCTATACCACGTTCTGCTTCTAATGACAAAGGAAAGTTCCAGTTTTATTTTTGGGCTTTATGGATATTCCCGGTGTTATTTTATGACATACCTGAACCTGTTGCTATTGTTTCCTGGCGCAAAAATGACAGAGGTGATGACGTCACCTTCCGGGTCAGAGACAATCTCGTGTAGGCCAAGTTCACAAGATGACACGCCAGCCTACGGGAGCAAACTATTGCCTGTCACTTCTCATTTTAAAGAACACTGTCTTTAAAAAATCATTTAAAACTATTTTAGAGTAAACAAAACTATTTATATACAAGGCGTCCAATTGTATGTTATAAATGTAGATTCAACAAATGTTAATAATGTTGCATCACAACCGAACTGATCACAAAGTTTATTTACAGACGCAAGAAGAAACCTTGTGATCAAAGTATTACAGTGACAAGACGAAAACCTGTGGTCAAAGTATTACAGTGACAAGACGAAAAACTAGTGGTCAAGGTATTACAGTGACAAGACGAAAACCTTGTGGTCAATGTATTAAAGTGGCAAGACGAAAAACTAGTGGTCAAGGTATTACCTTCGAGTGTTAAACCCTCAGCTCTGTAGGTGGATCGACAGAATGAAGGGTGAGAGATGTAAATAGTGACAAAAGAATCTTGAGAGCAGCATGCAAATGAAAGAACAAACTTCATTTTCAAAGGATGAAGCCAGCATGATATTCTGCCTTTCCGCCACGGGGGAGTCCAAGGATAGATTCACTGAAAGATTCTGCAACTCACAAAAGTCTGGGCATTGTCCTTCTTTTGGAGCTGACCAAGAAGAAGGTTAGTCCACTATCGGCAAGGTGACAGGTTTGGTCCACCATGGGCAAGGTGATATGTTTGTTCATTATGGGCAAGGTGACAAGTTTGGTCCACCATGGGCAAGGTGACAAGTTTGGTCCACCATGGGCAAGATGACAAGTTTGGTCCACCATGGGCAAGGTGACAAGTTTGGTCCACCATGGGCAAGGTGATACGTTTGTTCATTATGGGCAAGGTGACAAGTCTGGCTCAGTATGAACAAGGTGACAAGTTTATTTACCACAAGCAAGGTGACAAGTTATTTCACTATGGGCAAAGTGAGTGGCTTAGTCTAACGTAGACAAAGTGAGAAGTTTAGTTCTGTGTGAACAAGGTGACAAGTTTAGTCCACCTTGAGTGACAAGTTTGGTCCACCCTGAGTGACAAGTTTGGTCCAACCCTGAACAAGGTGACAAGATTGGTCCACCATGAACAAGGTGACAAGTTTGATCCACTATGAACAAGGTGACAAGTTTGGCCCATCCTGAACAAGGTGACAAGTTTGGTCCACACTGGACAAGGTGACAAGTTTGGCCTACCCTGAACAAGGTTACAAGTTTGGTCCACTATGAACAAGGTGACAAGTTTGGTCCACCCTGAACAAGGTGACAGGTTTGGTCTACCCTGAACAAGGTGACAAGTTTGGTGCACCCTGGACAAGGTGACAGGTTTGGTCCACCATGAACAAGGTGACAAGTTTGGTCCACCCTGGACAAGGTGACAAGTTTGGTCCACCCTGGACAAGTTGACAAGTTTGGTCCACCCTGGGTAAGCTGCTTTCCGGGTGCACATTTTCCAGGTGATGCAGGAAACATAAAAGTGGAATCAGAAACGTCTGAACTGAAAAGACCACTACAAAGTACCAGCCTAGTTAGAGAAGTGACTCAGGTTCAAAACTACTATGTGGCTGTGAAATTCACGAGGCCACGATCCTAATACCAAGGCATCTACCTTCGCCTAACATCATGGCCTGGAAGATCGGAAGCAGGGCTTACCAAAATTAAAGATATCTACCTGAAAGATTAGGTACACAAGGGCACAGGTGAGGAAAAGCGATACCGACATTATGGCAACATAACCTTGGAGAGAATGTTGTGATGAAGTTTCTGACAAGATTTGTTAGAGAAAAAAATATAGAAATATAATTAAAATATAATTTAATATAAAATTAAATATTTGATTTGCAGCGTTAACAAAGCTCAAAATATATATCTAACGGGAGAAGGATCAGGACAAGATGGAGGAGAGGGAGTGTCGCAGAAAAAAAAAATGAAACCACTCACACAAAGAACGACAATCCACCTCAGACACACAGACTTACGTCGCTTTCCTCCAGTATACAGTAGTAGGCAATATTGTCGAACTCAGGCGGTTCGTTCACGTTATCAACATTGATAGTCAGCACTTTAATCGGTGATGTCCTGGGACAGGTCATAATCGAAATGAAGAAATAACGATAAACTGAATACATTAATATGGGGGCTTATAAATGGCATACATTTTAGCTGTAGGTACAAACATCTTTGTAAAGCTGCCAAGGGAGATAATCGATGCAAGGAAGATAATCCATATCTAGCAGCAAAAATTACTAATACGAAGGCTGCTGTAAAAAATGTTTATAGAAGTTTAAAGTTAACCAGACTGAATTGTAAGTTCTAGGTCCTTGAGACCAAATGTTGTTCCATGTTCTATGTTCTGTGCAGTGAACGTGGTGCAGATGTTGAAGTACAAACATCGCGGCAAGTGAGGGGTATGGGTAAGGGATCCTGAAAAAAGTGCTAAGACGTAAAAATTCTTTGTACGCTCCACTGGTCAAGCTGACCCTGTTATTTGGAGCATCAGCGGGGAAGTAGGAGAGGGTCTTCGTCAGCAGTAGTTGGGTGGCCCTGGCACTCACAACCCAGTGTTTCTTAATTTTTCTTCGGTCGCGGATCTCATTTCCCATCTGAGAACAGCCGTGGGCCTCCTTCCAGATGTCAGAACAGCCGTGGGCCTCCTTTCAGATGTCAGAACAGCCATGGAACCCTTTCCGATGTCAGAACAGCCGTGGGCCTCCTTCCAGATGTCAGAACAGCCGTGGACACCCTCTCCGATGTCAGAACAGCCGTGGGCCTCCTTCCAGATGTCAGAACAGCCATGGAACCCTTTCCGATGTCAGAACAGCCGTGGGCCTCCTTCCAGATGTCAGAACAGCCGTGGACACCCTCTCCGATGTCAGAACAGCCGTGGGCCTCCTTCCAGATGTCAGAACAGCCATGGAACCCTTTCCGATGTCAGAACAGCCGTGGGCCTCCTTCCAGATGTCAGAACAGCCGTGGACACCCTCTCCGATGTCAGAACAGCCGTGGGCCTCCTTCCAGATGTCAGAACAGCCATGGAACCCTTTCCGATGTCAGAACAGCCGTGGGCCTCCTTCCAGATGTCAGAACAGCCGTGGACACCCTCTCCGATGTCAGAACACCCGTGGACACCCTCGCCGATGTCAGAACAATCGTTGACACCCTCATTGAAAATAAACTAATCAGTACATCGCAGATGATGCTGAGATTTTTAAAAATTCAAATCAATCCATTTGCTGGTTCTTGAACCCCCAAAAATCCTTCTGTACCCCCCCCCCCCCACCTCCCGGTGTCCATGGACCCCAAGATTAAGAAGCATTGCTCTATCATGTCGTTCTTTAAAATGTTAATGAAAGACCAGTATAACAAATACGTACAGGTATCCGTCAGTAACCTGGCATGATATCGCGTACAAGGTCGTGGTTTCATAGTCCAGGGCCCCCGCCAGCCTTATCGTGTACAAGTCTGTGCCTAAAACGAGTCACGGAACATGAGAATATAATAAGCTCTTTTAACACAAACATAACAAATTTTTGTGAAACATTTCAGGGTCTGTGTGGGATCAAGTGTTAAATAAGACACAGCTTTAAGAGCCATCAGAAATTTATGATGGGCCAAGAAAACAACCCAACCCGGGTTAGGAGTACATTAACCCAGAACAGATTGTGTCTACGGCGTGTTGGGAACACTCCCGCTCGACAAATGACAATCCTGGTAAAGTGGACTTGGTTTCCATGGCCCAATATCATCTCAGACACATCAGGAAACCAGATAGTATGAACAGTCTCTACGGGAATCTGACAATAACAATGATGTATGTAGAACAGAAGCAGTTTTCCTCCATGTTTAACACTTAGTACCGTCCTCATATTTGGCTGTAGCACTTTCCTTTTCAATGAATGTTCAACCTGCAAAATTTGACATATATGGCTAAAGCATTATATATATATATATATATATATATATATATATATATATATATATATATATATATATAACTTCATCAATATGTCCAGGTACCAACGTGACAATAATTTCAGAACCTTTTATTAGCAACGGAACAACACTTTCAGAACTTTTTAGTACCCACGGACCAATACTTCCAGATCCTTTTGGTACCAATGGGACAATACTGTCAGAACCGTTTGGTACTAACGGGACAATACTTTCAGATCCTTTTGGTACCAACGGAATAATACTTTCAGAATCGTTTAGTACCAGTGAGACAATACTTTCAGATCCTTTTGGTACCAAGTAGACAGTACATTCCAACCCTTCTGATGCCAACAGAACAAAATGTCCCGTTGTTTTTTGTACCTATGGAACAATATCTGACAGTTCTTTCGACATCCAAAGGGACAATACGTTCCATTTTTAAATTACAGTACACCAGTGGGAGACACTACATAACATCAGTTGGTTAAAATATTCCAAAATATTTTCAGACTTAACACTTTTATCTAATTACTCCAACTTGTTGTTTTTTTTTTTTGCAAATGTCTTTTCTGTCTTCCGCTATACCCAGTAACGATAAGACAGAAATTGTTTAGAAAAAGAAAACAGATTTGAAAGGGTTATTTGACTTCTTAAATGTCTCCTTATCCGACTACAAAAATTCTCCACATATGGCTGTTATGTCATATCCATGTTTGACAATAGCTCAAAACATGACAGTTGTTGCTGCCTTTCTATGACCATAGAATCTCCATGTTTGATAATAGCTCAAAACATGACAGTTGTTGCTGCCTTTCTATGACCATAAAATTTTCAGCACAGCAGTTTAGGAAACACTTTTTTGCTAAGCTGTGAAAATAGTGCTTGAAGTACAAATAGCACCGTTTCTTAGAAATTGGATTATAAATATGTATGATATCTTCGGTGCTGGTAAATGATTGTATCATAGATATATGTTATTTGTCAGGTGATCAACCGCCCCGTATTATTCGGGACAGTTTTGTATTTTAAAGATTTGTCCAAGGAATTATATTACTTCGGTCGAAGTGGCTACATGTTCCATATACATTTTTTTTTAATGTGCCCGAAATTGTCCTGTATTTTCATCTTCTTTGATCACTGCATATTCGGAAAAACCTAGAATGTTTGAACTATCTTACCGAATATAAGTTACTATTTTCAATAAAATTCACTCTATAGAGAAGTGGAATAAATAGGCTGATCGGTACAGTTACAATCATCATCATCATCATGTGCCGTGCCGACTGGCGTTGGCTATTATGCTTCTCCAGAGTACACGATCCTTCATGCAGGCCATCAGCTCAGTTGGTGATCTCCTCTCACACCATCCCGTCAGACTGTCCAATATCATTTCTCTTGGTCTTCCTCTTGATCTTCTTCCGTCTATTTTTCTTGTTGTTATAATATTTTCAATACCCCCTCTTCTCATTGCATGTCCTATGAAAGTACATTGTCTCTCTCATCTTTTTGACAAGGTTTTTTGTCTCTCCAGCTCTTCTCATACATTCTTCATTAGTTACTTTTGCTGTCCAGGGGATTCGCAACATTCTTCTAATAAACCACATTTCTGCTGCTTCCAATGAAGTTATAGTTACAAGTAAAGTTTTTAACCTGACCTACTTGTTACCATAAATAGACTGTTCGGTACATTTACAAATAACATGATAAACCTGACCTACTTGTTCAAATTCTGGAGTAACATTTAAATGTAACTTTAATTCCTCACTTCACCCTGATGTTGGCTGTATGTGTCGTCCTGTACTTGAACTTACAAAATATGTTCTGGTTAACAGTGTATACTAGTTTTCCATATATGGTCATGTATGACATACTAACCTGTATTTGTGATAGGGAATTTGTAAGCCTCGTTGCCAGGGGTAACTGTGCATGTCGGGATTATCACTAACCCCTGCGGGTCTCTGTGTGAGAGACACAAGCAGACTATCAGACACGGACAAATACAGACAGACAGAAGTACGAAAGCAGACAAGTGAAAGAGCTGGGACGGCCAACAGAAATAGTCTTAGACAAAGGTATGGGCAGACAAACAAGAAGAGACTGACTATAGACGGATGGTTAGATTAGACAAAGGTATGGGCAGACAAACAAGAAGAGACTGACTATAGACAGATGGTTAGGGGAACGCAGGCACACAGATATGGCGGACATGCAGGGATAGAGGGGCATTACCGGAAGATATTCACGAGGGGGAGGATACACCAGACAAGAGAAATGACAAAACAGGTAAAACTGCTTCTAGTAACAAAGGTAGACCCAGGTGTGTGGTTCAGTCTTTTAGATAAAGGTAGACCCAGGTGTGTGGTTCAAGTTTTTAGAAGAAAAGAAAGTGTGAAGAAAGTGGACAGATACAAGAACGGCAGAAAGTCAAATAACCACGTATAAGAAGACAGTAAAATAACCACTTATAAGAAGAAAGTGAAATAATCACATATAAGAAGAAAGAAAGATAACCACGTATAAGAAGAAAGTAAAATAACCACGTATAAGAAGAAAGTAAAATAACCACGTATAATAAGAAAGTGAAATAACCACATATAACAAGAAAGAAAGATAACCACGTATAAGAAGAAAGTAAAATAACCACTTATAAGAAGAAAGTAAAATAACCACTTATAAGAAGAAAGTAAAATAACCACGTGTAAGAAGAAAGTAAAATAACCACGTGTAAGAAGAAAGTAAAATAACCATGTATAAATGAAAGACATACATCGATCCAATATTTCGAAAAAAGCCATTTTCAAGGACTACATGTAAAAAAACAATAGATTAAAACTGGAAAAATAGATGAAAAACTAAATACGCAGCTCTTTTGGTTTCCAACTGTTAAGAAAGACGGGCACAAAAAGAGATCAGATAGATGTTGGTGAGCTCGAAGTAAAAGCAGGTAATTGGCTGAGAAATAAGATAAAGAGATGATGACGAACGGTACTAGTTGGTAAACAACATGGCGTCATGCCTCAGACGACCACAGCTTGCTCCTGTTAGATGACTGTGAAACAATAAATCTTCTCTCCTCACTTTTATTATTTGCGACATCTGGACTATTTTTGTTTGGACCATAGTTAACTGGGTCTTAGGAAAAAGCCATTTGCTGAAATACTGGATTGTTGGATGTTCTTCACTTGTTAGTACTCAAGTTATTTTCTGCCATTCTTGTTCCTGCCCGATTTCTTAACTCTTTCTATCTTCTCGTAGAACTGAACTTCTGTCTACCTTTATATTAGACATACAGAAGAAGACAGACATACATTTACGTGCATAGCAACATAACTAGCGCAAGCAGACCAACACAGACGTACGGATCGTTCACTGTCAAAGTTATAATGCTTGTGCCAACAGCAACGTCTTCCCGGACGTGAATCGTCTTTGGTAGGTTGGTTATGTCCGGCCTGTGGTTGAGGTCTGCAGGGAAAAAATAGTGTCGAGAACTTGTTGAAACATTGTGCTTAGATGATAATGATGATGATGATGATGATGATGACGACACCAAACTTAGGTAATCTGACTAATCAAAGACATAAGTTCTTTGATTACTGCTTTAACAAATATCTGGTATACATACGGTCAACTACATGACCTGTCATTACAAAATAATATATGTCGGTAAGTATTATAAATGTGTACAATCGTGCTGGTACAGGTTTTGAGCGTCTCTTACAACCGTCAATGGAAGCGGATGATGCACGGTAGGGTGGAAATGCTGAGCAGAAATTGTAAGCCTGGAATGAAAGCTTAATGAAAAATGAATTATTTTGAGATAAATCCTTGATTAAATCTTATCTATTTGTTTTGCATTTGAAATCTCGCTACTGCAAAATATCTCAAAGAAAAATCTTCACCTCTGAGGAAAGGAGCAGCAAGACTGATTTCTTAAAAGATGATTTAATGCATTGTCTTTTCAATCGTAAATGCCGATGGATGCAGTATTTTGTGAAACAACATCACATCCATTACTACATTAAGAAATAAAGTGCTTGTAGACACGTAGAGAAGAATGACTTCAAGGAGCACGAACAAAGCTAGGACCAACTTGAAATGTTGACGGTCAAGACAAAGTTGTCCACAGAATGAAGAACATCTGAGACTTGAACTCTCACTTGAACAGTGCTCTCAGTGGCCGTCAGTAGGTTGTCTTTTGTTCTTACTGTTATAACTCCCGTAGCTGTAGAAAAAAAATATCAACTATCATTTATAGTATCCTATTCATATATTAAATACACTATAATCAGTTGATGTTTATCACATACAGTATGTAATCCTGCTGCTAACAGCGCCAATGCTAGGATGTTTAATTAAGCAAAGATATATGTCAAAAGCGCTGTCTCGTTTTGGCAATCAGCTATCCATAGCTGACATACATGATAGTGTCAGTGCTGATGAGCCAAAGCTGACATACATGATAGTGTCAGGGCTGATGAGCCATGGCTGACATACATGATAGTGTCAGGGCTAATGAACCATAGCTGACATACATGATAGTGTCAAGACTGATGAGCCATAGCTGACATACATGATAGTGTCAGGGCTGATGAGCCATAGCTGACATACGTGATAGTGTCAGGGCTGATGAGCCATAGCTGACATACATGATAGTGTCAGTGCTGATGAGCCATAGCTGACATACATGATAGTGTCAGTGCTGATGAGCCATAGCTGACATACATGATAGTGTCAGTGCTGATGAGCCATAGCTGACATACATGATAGTATCAGGGCTGATGAGCCATAGCTGACATACATGATAGTATCAAGGCTGATGAGCCATAGCTGACATACATGATAGTGTCAAGACTGATGAGCCATAGCTGACATAAATGATAGTGTCAAGGCTGATGAGCCATAGCTGACATACGTGATAGTGTCAGGGCTGATGAGCCATAGCTGACATACGTGATAGTGTCAGGGCTGATGAGCCATATCTGACATACATGATAGTGTCAGTGCTGATGAGCCATAGCTGACATACATGATAGTGTCAGGGCTGATGAACCATAGTTGACATACATGATAGTGTCAGGGCTGATGAGCCATAGCTGACATACATGATAGTATCAGGGCTGATGAGCCATAGCTGACATACATGATAGTGTCAGGGCTGATGAACCATAGTTGACATACATGATAGTGTCAAGACTGATGAACCATAGTTGACATACATGATAGTGTCAGGACTGATGAGCCATAGCTGACATACATGATAGTGTCAGGACTGATGAGCCATAGCTGACATACATGATAGTGTCAGGACTGATGAACCATAGTTGACATACATGATAGTGTCAGGGCTGATGAACCATAGTTGACATACATGATAGTGTCAGGGCTGATGAACCATAGTTGACATACATGATAGTGTCAAGACTGATGAACCATAGTTGACATACATGATAGTGTCAGGACTGATGAGCCATAGCTGACATACATGATAGTGTCAGGACTGATGAGCCATAGCTGACATACATGATAGTGTCAGGGCTGATGAACCATAGTTGACATACATGATAGTGTCAGGGCTGATGAACCATAGTTGACATACATGATAGTGTCAGGGCTGATGAACCATAGTTGACATACATGATAGTGTCAGGACTGATGAGCCATAGCTGACATACATGATAGTGTCAGGACTGATGAGCCATAGTTGACATACATGATAGTGTCAAGACTGATGAACCATAGCTGACATACATGATAGTGTCAGGGCTGATGAGCCATAGCTGACATACGTGATAGTGTCAGGGCTGATGAGCCATAGCTGACATACATGATAGTATCAGGGCTGATGAACCATAGCTGACCAAGACCCTGTCCCACCTCCCCGCTGGTACCGCAAGTAACAGGCCTAGCCTAGATAAAAGGGGGAGGGGTCGCCATGGTCCTCATGGTGATGGAGTCTGCATGTTCCTCTGCTTCTTTAGCTCCACTCCGTGACTGTATACGCCCCCATAAACTGCTTCCAGTCAGACACAGCTCTGTCCTTCAACATCTTCACCGCACTGACTGCAGGGAACACCAGCTCGCAGTTCAGAGGGAGATTAAAGAAGGAAGGAAGGAAGTATCTGCTCTATATGTGTTGGCAGGGGTATTGTAACAGCGACATTTCAAACTGTTAGTATTCTTAGGTTTACGAGATTTTTTGTTACAAAAATTAAAAGGACAAAATAAAAATAAAACGTGATTATACGGAAGAAAGCGAGTTCATGTGGGACACACAGATAGCATTTGATTGTGTTGTAATCTATGTTGACGTAAACTGGGACATACAACGGAACTATAAGAAAGCTTACCTTGATCTATAGCGAAGTAGTTGACCTGCGGATTTGTTGACACGATAGAGAATGTGAGAGGATCGTTCTCATAATCTGTGGCCGTGACAGTGTAAACAACATCTCCATCATTAGCAGGGACCCGCACACCTGCTTTCGCTGTTATAAACAATGAAAGACGTGACCTAAATAGTTGAATTATGTCCAACCTAGACAAATTTAATTTTTTTTAATCTTCTTCAACTATTTTGGCCTTTATCATATCATCATCATCAGATGCCGTGCCGACTGGCGTTGGCTATTATGCTTCTCCAGAGTATGATCTTTCATGCAGGCCATCATCTCAGTTGGTGATCTCTCACACCATCTCGTCAGATTGTCCAGTATCATTTCTCTTCGTCTTCCTCTTGATCTTATTTCTTCTATTTCTCCTGTGGTTATAATATTTTCAATGCCCCCTCTTCTCATTGCATGTCCTATGAAAGTACACTGTCTCTCTCTTATTTTTTTGACAAGATATTTTGTCTCTCCAGCTCTTCTCATACATTCTTCATTAGTTATTTTTGCTGTCCAGGGGATTTACAACATTCTTCTAATAAACCACATTTCTGCTGCTTCCAATGATTTTTGTGCAGACCTGCCTATTGTCCATGATTCACTTCCATATAACAAGATAGGTTCAATATAGCATTTTATGACTCGTTTTCTAACATTCATTGATAAAGATGTGTTGGATAATATGTTTCTCATTCTCTGAAAGACAGTCTTTGCTTGGCCTATTCTTTTCCTAATTTCTGTTCTGCATTTCCCATCTGAAGTTATTACTACTCCAAGGTATTTGAATTTCTTCTCCTACTTTAGAATAGTTCCGTTTAATTTTATACTGCATGCTGGTAGATTCTGTTTCTTAGATATAACCATAGTCTCTGTCTTTTTTATATTCAAGGTAAGGCCTTTCTGTTCACTTTCTTTGGCGACTTTATCCAAGAGATTTTGCAGGTCTTGTTGGTTCTCAACTATCAGTACTGTGTCGTCAGCATACCGAAGGTTGTTAATATTGTATCCTCCAATTGTTATGCCTAGTTCTGTGATGATTGTTCTTAGAATATTCTCGCTGTACAGAGAAAAAAGGTCTGGAGATAGTACACATCCTTGTCGCACCCCTTGTTTTATAGGTTGATATTTTTAAATTCTATTTTCAACTCGAACTGCTGCTTCTTGCTGCCAGTAGAGATGCTTTACAATCCTCATGTCTTTGCTGTCTATATTGATGTCTTCAAGCATTTTAATAATTTCATTGTTTCACCTTGTCAAATGCCTTGGTGTAATCAATGAAGCATAAGTAGAGATCTTTCTGTACTTCTAAAGCTCTTTCTGTTAGTGTTTGTAAAGCATAAATGGCATTGTGTGTTCCCTTTCCTTCAACAAATCCAAACTGTTCATCTGCTATTTCCAATTTTATCTTTTTCCTTGTTCTTCTCATAATTATTCTCAGAAGTAGCTTCGTTATGTGACATGCGAGGCTGATAGTCCGGTGGTCATCACATTCCTTTGCACCTGGTTTCTTTGGTAGTGCTATAAACGTGGATTTAAGCAGGTCACTGGGCATATAACCATTGTTGTAAATGTTATTCAGAACTTGGTTATTATTTTTATTCCTATCTCCTCTAGCGCATCTATTTCTTCTATTGTTATATTATCAGGCACAGTCGCTTTTCCTTTCTTCATATGTTTGATAACATCTATGATTTCATCTTCAGTTATTGGTGGTCCATCACAATTTTCAGTATCTGGTGTTAATTCTGATCTTTCTCCTCCATATAGCTCATCGATATACTCTGTCCACCTGTCCACAATGTCTTCTTTTCCCATTAACATTTTACCTTCTTTCGATTTCAGGCATCTTGTGGTATATATTGTTTTCCTGCCTGTGAGTTCATTAATTCGCTTGTGCATGTTTTTGCTGTCTTTAATATGAGAGTCCTCTATCTGTCTGCACTGTTCATTTAACCACATTTCTTTTGCTTCTCTGCATTTGCGTCTTATTTCTTTTTTTATCTTGTTATATTTTTTCTCATTATTTTTACTCCTCCTCCTCTTGTCCATCAGTCTTAAAATGTCGTCTGTCATCCATTTATTTTTAGGGGCTTCTTTTTTCGGTGATATTATCTCCTTAACAGTTTGGTGGATAGAATCTCTTAACATTGCCCATTGTTCATCTATACTATTTATCTTTGCTAATGCATTGTATCTATTTCTTATAATAACTTTGTATTGTTCTCGCAGTTCTTGGTCATGTTTAAGGAGTTCTGTATTCAGTTTTATGTTTATCACTTTTCTGCACGCTTTCTTTAGATTTTTTCTAATTTTTCCACAGAGTGGGTCATGGTCACTTGCAGTCAGCTCCTGGCATGGTTTTTGTTGTCAGTAATGTTTTCCTGAATCGTTTGTTGATTAATAGCCTTTATCATGCTTATCTGGCAGAAGAACAGTGCGGCAGTGCTTTGTCGATGAAGTGAGTGAAAGAAAGAAAGAGAGAGAGAGAGAGGATGGATGGATGGATGGATGGATGGATGGATGGGTGGATGGATGGATGGATGGATGGACACAGAAATCTCTCTGATGACTCTCACCTGAAGTAACAGCAAAGACTGGCGGCTGATTGGGTATAACGTCCACTTCTAAGACGACGGTCTGGCTGTTGTAGCCGTTCACGCTACTACAGAAGATCTGTAGAAAGTAGCTGGGGGTGGTCTTATAGGACAGTGGGGCCCCGTTAATGGCCCCCAGATAGTACACTCTGTAATCTGTAGGACAATACAGATGGCAGCTATTTTTATAATACAATGGAATCCAGACTTTCTAATTTACTTGTATAATAGAACAGGATGGGGACACCAGAGAGGAAGTTAGAATGGCAAAAAGCAGCATTGACCTTCAAGAATCTTTAGAACATATGACACTAAAAAGTTATAGGCACAAAAACCAAGGTAAGATTATTCAATTCAAATGTAATATCCACCCTCATTTATGCATGCGAAATCTGGAAAACAACTAAAGAAATAAACAAGAAATTAGACTCTTTTGTAAACAAATGCCTAAGGAAAATACTCGGCATCAAGTGGAACGAATTCAAGAACAATGCAGAGATAAGACAGATGACTGAACAACAACCAGTCTCACGGGTGATCAGGAAAAGGAGATGGACATATGTTGGTCACGTGATGAGAAGAAACAGTCAGAGAATCCCAAAACAAGCTATCAAGTGGAACACAACAGGCTGAAGAAAAGAGGTCGACCACGTGAAACTCTAAAGAGGACATTGTTAAGAGAGGCCAAATTAGTAGGCATAATGAGGTTCAAAATCTCGCCGAAAACAGGAAAACTTGGCGAATTATCATGCGAGCCACATGTGACGTTTAACAGCACCGGAATGATGTAAGATGCAAGATTAATAAAACATAATAAAACCACAGTAATGAGAAAAATATTGTAGCGATAAATATAAAATGAAGTAACATTAATTTATCAAATTATAATGCAGTTATAATTAAATACAGAGAATATATGAAGCACACTCCTTCTTCTTCTTCTTCTTCTTTGCGCATCTGCTGAAAACGGCAACTTTCCAAGCCGCTTACACCCACTGCTACAGTCAAGACACATCTCCTTTCTTCTCTGTTCTTGATCTTTTCTTGCCAGTTGTCGATGCCAAGATCGCGTTTATCATCTTCTAGATTGTGAGGCCGTCGTTGTCTAGGTATACCTCTTGGTCGAGCCCCCGTCATCGCTCCTGTGTAGGGTTTGTCCTACTGTATCTACATCGTCTGCATATTATAAAACGTTCCTTCTGTTGTTGGTGGCTACATCTCTGCTTTCCTTCTGTTGTTGGTGGCTACATCACTGCTTTCCTTCTGTTGTTGGTGGCTACATCGCTGCTTTCCTTCTGTTGTTGGTGGCTACATCGCTGCTTTCTTTCTGTTGTTGGTGGCTACATCTCTGCTTTCTTTCTGTTGTTGGTGGCTACATCTCTGCTTTCTTTCTGTTGTTGGTGGCTACATCCCTGCTTTCCTTCTGTTGTTTGTGGCTACATCCCTGCTTTACTTCTGTTGTTTGTGGCTTCGTCACTGCTTTCCTTCTGTTGTTGGTGGCTACACCCCTGCTTTCTTTCTGTTGTTGGTGGCTACATCCCTGCTTTCCTTCTGTTGTTTGTGGCTTCGTCACTGCTGATGTAAAAATGTCTTATGGGGTGGGTGTGTGGATGGGGCTTAAAATTATCTTAGAATCTGGGTTTTTAGATTTACCTGATAACTATATCAAAGACAGGCATAAATGAATCCAAAATACCGAGATAACATCAAGAAACCACTCAAAAGATTATTCAGACAACATGTAGAAAAATCGAGAACATCACACACCAGAGAAGCTTCAGGAAGCAGCAGATCTGTCTGAGCAGCGAAGTGGACACTGGGAGGTAAGTGTGTTCAAGTCCTGACAGGTTCCTCTCCAGATCTGTCTGAGCAGCGAAGTGGACACTGGGAGGTAAGTGTGTTCAAGTCCTGACAGGTTCCTCTCCAGATTTGTCTGAGCAGCGAAGTGGACACTGGGAGGTAAGTGTGTTCAAGTCCTGACAGGTTCCTCTCCAGATCTGTCTGAGCAGCGAAGTGGACACTGGGAGGTAAGTGTGTTCAAGTCCTGACAGGTTCCTCTCCAGATTTGTCTGAGCAGCGAAGTGGACACTGGGAGGTAAGTGTGTTCAAGTCCTGACAGGTTCCTCTCCAGATTTGTCTGAGCAGCGAAGTGGACACTGGGAGGTAAGTGTGTTCAAGTCCTGACAGGTTCCTCTCCAGATTTGTCTGAGCAGCGAAGTGGACACTGGGAGGTAAGTGTGTTCAAGTCCTGACCGAGGCCCCTTCACTCACCAGGTTGTAGAAATCTGTTCCTGACTCCTTCTAGAAGGGAGGTGCAGGCGACCAGGCATGACGCAGATTCGTCAAAGGAAATATGGGCTTAACATCATATCAATCAGGAAAAGTTGGAAGAGGTGGAGAGTTTTGATTATTTTGGATCATTACTAACTAATAATGGAGATACAATGAGGGAAAGCAAATGACTGACTGACTGAACATCATATACGCTATGCGGCTTTAAAGCGTGACGGGGCACCATACGGACAGGTTCAAGATGATATTAAGAGAAATGAAACAAGATTCTGTAGCGTTTACCTGCGCCATTTAGCCAGACATCAAAGGGATCGCTTCCTTTGTTGATTAAGTTACACCTACAGGAATCCGGCGGCGTAGGTTGGCAGTCCACCTGAAGGTGAAGAACATTACAGTCTACGAACACAGGATGTTGAAGATAAAGAACATTACAGTCTACGAACACAGGATGTTGAAGATAAAGAACATTACAGTCTACGAACACAGGATGTTGAAGATAAAGAACATTACAGTCTACGAAGAAAGGCTGTTGAAGATACAGAACATTACAGTCTACGGACACAGGATGTTGAAGATAAAGAACATTACAGTCTACGAAGAAAGGCTGTTGAAGATACAGAACATTACAGTCTACGGACACAGACTGTTAAAGTTACAGAACATTACAGTCTAGTGACACAAACTGTTGAAGATACAGAACATTACAGTCTAGTGACACAAACTGTTGAAGATACAGAACATTACAGTCTAGTGACACAAACTGTTGAAGATACAGAACATTACAGTCTAGTGACACAAACTGTTGAAGATACAGAACATTACAGTCTACGGACAGAAACTGTTAAAGTTACAGAACATTACAGACTACATATACGAGCTGTCAGCTCTCAAAAATGATGGGACATGGAATAAAATTTTGATTTTCACTCGAATTATTTATGTTTGACAGTTAAACTGTACTAAACCGGAGAGCAACCGTACACTTGAAATATTATGTATTACCCAAAAGGACATAACCAAAGTGGGTATTACTACTGAAAATCCTGTGACACTTTTTCTTTGAATTCTCACCACAATTAAAACATCTGTAAGATTAAGCCTATGAAGTGAAGTTCAACAATTTATACATAAGCTTAATCTCTCTATTTCTCTCTCTTTTTCTCCCTCTCTCCCTCTCTCTCTCTCTCTCTCTCTCTCTCTCTCTGTTCCCTTCCATCCTATATAAAAAATCTAAACTATACTCCTACCTACAACTACAAACTCTTCCAATAACTATTTGATGTCGATTACAAGCCTCCATGATTCTCTCTCTCTCTCTCTCTCTCTCTCTCTCTCTCTCTCTCTCTCTGAACCTAAAGCGCCCAGGGCACATGGGGCTTCCGCAAGGGTCCTTTCACAAATGCCTGTTCTTCGCCTTTTTTCTGCCCTTGCCCAGGTGAGTCCTCTATTGCTCAACATCCTTTCTGTTGTTCTTCTCCATGTCTCTTTTGGTCTACCCTTACTTCTGTTCCCCTGTGGTGTCCATCTTAGTGCTATTTTTGGTAGTGAGTTGTCAGTCATTCGGAGCACATGTCCCAACCATCGCCAGCGTCTTTCCTCAATAATTGCTGTCAGTGGCTTCATCTGAATTTCTGTTAATAAGATGTTATTTCTTATAGTGTTTGGCCAAAATATTTTTCTAATTCTTCGTAAACATTTAGTCTGGAAAGAATTCCATGATTCACAAAAGTTATTTTAGACTAGTCTTGTAGGCACCGAAATGTTTATTATGAATAGTACCAAAATTCTGTTTGGTAGATAGTCATTTATATATGTATGTAGTTAGTTTCTGTAGTCATTTATATACGTACGTTGTTACTTTCTATAGTCATTTATATACATAAGTAGTTACTTTCTGTTGTCAATTGCATTTGCATGTAATTACTTTCTGTATTGAGTGCATGGATAAGAGTGAAATGTGAATGTTATACTTGAATTTTATTTTACGTCTCTCAGCTTTCCAATGTTAGTTATGTTGGCTGTATGAACAGAATATTTGTAGAATGTCTGGAACACAGTGAAAGTTGTATGATAAATGGCAGAATGTCAGACGGGCCTGCGTGCCCACTTCGTAACTCATTGGAAATAAAGATCAACCAAGCAATCTCTCTTTCTCTCTCTCTCTCAGTAAGACGGGCCTGCGTGCCCAATTCTTTACCCTTGAAAAATAAAGATTATTCATTCATTCATTCTCTTTCTCTATATTTCTTTCTCTCTCTCTCTCTCTCTCTCTATCTTTCTTTCTTTCTCATTCAAAGCTGAATATGAGTTTGTTTTTTTTTTAATCTGCAGTGCTGGACACAAAAAAAAACCCATAATGTTGCTCTGTTTCCATGGTGACCAGCCACAACAAACCACGACGTTGCTACAACATCCAAATCCCGCCTCTTTTCTTGAACTTTGACCCTGCTTGCCTCCCCGGATGATGCAGCTGCCTCGCACTGATTTGGCCTCCGCTCGGAGCTAGTACATGCGTTCTACTTCTCTAACGTTCACAACCGTTTTCTCAGCAAGTCTCGCTGTAAACAGATCAGCCCCAGCCTGAACTCAGCTCTTGTCAAAAAGCTATTTCAACGGACTGCATGTTTCTAACGTGATCTTTCTCGTAGCTCTTTGCTAATAATTTGATCATGATCTTAGCTCTGTGCTTATAATTTGATCATGATCTTAGCTCTGTGCTTATAATTTGATCATGATCTTAGCTCTGTGCTTATAATTTGAACAATTCTCAGTCAATCGCCTTCTTTTGCTTTATGCTAAATTGCTTTTAGCTTTATGCTAAATTGCTTTTATCTCACTGAATTTTCTATCCGCTTTTCTTACAAGGAGACCAAGAAAAGCTAACTGTTTAATTTTTCATCTACTTTTCGTATTTTTAAAAATATGTTGTTTTTTTATGTGATCCTTGAAAAAGGCTTTTGCCGAAATATTAGATTGTTGCATGTTCTTTAAGGTCCTCGTCTTACTTAGTTTCTGTCTACTTTCAAAGCTCTTTCTTTTTGTAAAACTGAGCTATACACATCCATCTACCTTCATAGTCTGATCACACCGTGAACTTTTGCTTATAATCTGATCATACCGTGAATTCTTGCTTATAATCTGATCACACCGTGAACTCTTTGCTTATAATCTGATCACACAGTGAACTTTTTGCTTATAATCTGATCACACCGTGAACTCTTTGCTTATAATCTGATCACACCGTGAACTCTTTGCTTATAATCTGATCACACCGTGAACTCTGTGCTTATAGTTTGATGATTCTCTTAGCCTCGTTAGATCTGTCTATGTCACATCGACACAAAACAAGAACATCGATTCATTCATTCATTTACATGTCCCTTGTGGAACTTTGCCTCCCTAACAGCTCTCCTGTAGGCCTCTCGGTTGTGAGCAAGATGGCCTGCTGCTGATGCATCTATTTGCAGATGTCTTGGTCGTCCTCTCTTTCTTTTTCCAATTATGTACCCTTCCAAGACGGTCTTCTCTGGATTATCATGACGTTTAATGTGTCTAAAATATTTCAGTTTTCTATCTTTAACCCTCTTTACTAGCCAGCCTTCTTCAATATTAAGTTCTGATAGTATAGATATATTTGTTCTTTTTGTGTCCACGATATTTGAAGAATTCTTCTGTAGCATTTACATCCAAAGGCATTTATGCGTTTCTCAGCTGTTTTGTTAAGTGTCCAGGTCTCACAGGCATATGTTGCGATGGGAAAGATGCATGCCCTTAAAAATCTTATTTTTGTAGTTCTATCTGTTCCTCTCCACATATTCTTTAGTTGTTTTACTTTCTGAAGAGCAGTAGATGTCCTCCTTTTAATTTCCCTCATTGTATCTCCATTATTAGTTAGTAGTGACCCAAGATATTCAAAACTCTCCACTTCTTCCAGTTTTTACTCATTGATACA
Source organism: Achatina immaculata (assembly GCA_009760885.1). NCBI lineage: Eukaryota > Metazoa > Mollusca > Gastropoda > Stylommatophora > Achatinidae > Lissachatina > Lissachatina immaculata. The sequence goes on from CM019721.1 coordinate 8,945,987, forward strand.
TATTTCAAGAAGATCGATAGACACGTAATTAGGTCATTTCAGCCATTTCTCACGATGGTGAATGATCTAATGCACCTACGTTTTTTCTTGCACTTTCTGTTTAAATTCTTCTTGTCTTTCTCTCTCTCTCTCTCTTTCTCTCTCTCTCTCTCTCTCTCTCTGAAGAACCTCATGAGTTCATAATTTAGGATGTATTTTTTATTTCTGATCTATGCATTATAGTTTTCCCAGGATATTGTGTGTGTGTTCAAACTCTTTCTCTTGAATCTTGAACCTAAGAATCAGCATCACCTCTCTCGGGGCACACCCACAAATGCTCTGCTCTGTCTCAGTAACCACCGAAGAGTATGAATTGTGCCAGGACAACTTGGAATTATACCAGCCAGTCACCCGGCTCTTCCCTCCCACTCTACGCACCTCTGTCCTTCATTCTCTATAAATATATACTACTATTATCATCAACACGTGCATTTTCCTCTTCCTGGCCAAATTTGTCTGCCGCAGACTTCAGTCTGTCAGTTGTCTGCCGCAGACTTTAACCTGTCTGTCCTGTCCTTGGGTATCTTACCCGTTGCAGCAGAGTTACCAACTATCTCACTGCCTCCCACCCCCGCTTGTCCTGGGCAATATATCCACCTCAGCCTGGTAACACATTGGGTTGTCGCAAGAGCTGAACCCATTCACGACACAACAAATACCTTTCTATCTTACGAAGATTTGAACGTCCTCCACCACCACACCGTGGCTATCATTCTGCCGAACTAGACCAGACAGAACCTTGGTCACTGCCTCAGTCTCCATCTGCATGCTCGAAGCCGCCACATAGGAGGAAAAAAGCCCCAGCCACCAGATCCCAGCCACTAGACCCCAGCCACTAGACCCTGACCACTAGACCTCAGATCCAAGCCACCAGACCCCAGCCACTAGATCCCAGCCACCGGACCCCAGCCACTAGATCCCAGCCACTAGACCCCAGCCACTAGACCCTGACCACTAGACCTCAGATCCAAGCCACCAGACCCCAGCCACTAGATCCCAGCCACTAGACCCCAGCCACTAGATCCCAGCCACTAGATCCCAGCCACTAGATCCCAGCCACTAGACCCCAGCCACTAGATCCCAGCCACTAGATCCCAGCCACTAGATCCCAGCCACTAGATCCCAGCCACTAGACCCCAGCCACTAGATCCCAGCCACTAGATCCCAGCCACTAGACCCCAGCCACCAGATCCCAGCCACTAGACCCGAGCCACTAGATCCCAGCCACTAGATCCCAGCCACTAGATCCCAGCCACTAGATCCCAGCCACTAGACCCCAGCCACCAGACCCCAGCCACTAGATCCCAGCCACTAGATCCCAGCCACTAGATCCCAGCCACTAGACCCCAGCCACTAGATCCCAGCCACTAGACCCGAGCCACTAGACCCCAGCCACCAGACCCCAGCCACTAGATCCCAGCCACTAGACCCCAGCCACTAGATCCCAGCCACCAGACCCCAGCCACTAGATCCCATGCACTAGATCCCAGCCATTAGACCCCAGCCACTAGATCCCAGCCACTAGACCCCAGCCACTAGATCCCAGCCACTAGACCCCAGCCACTAGACTTATCCTTTCTTTCACATCTAGTCTCGCATACACTGCAGACGTCATATTGTATCATCTCTGTTCCGCTCATAAAATGAGATCGTCATACTTGAAATAATTTAGGAAAGAATTTCTTCTTGTGTTTCTGCAGTCAGACATTCTTGACAACGGTGTCCCCACAAACTTGTCCCTAGAAATGACGAAGTAAATAAGTTGGCCGAGCTGGTTATGTGTACAGTGGCAACTGGACAGAATGGACGTGGTTTACATCCTCATGGATGTTGATAAGAGAGAAGATTCAGACAGGCGCAGTGTGACATGCCAACTATGTACACCGTGAAAGAGCTGGAAATAAAATTTGGTTATCAGGCCATCGCCAGCGGTTCTCAACTTCTTAAGCGAGACCATAAACCAGCAGTGCTACATTACCCACGACAATGAGCATGATTTTACAGAATATATATTAAAAAGCAGCAGAATTATATCATCATCATGTGCCATGAGTGGAGGCGTCAGTTTCCGATCTTTCATGTTATCCATCACTTCTGTTGTTATGCTTCTCTCATGCCATTTTGTCAAGCTGTCTAAGATTTTCTCTCTTCGTCTTCCTCTCCCTTTTCTGCCTCCAGCCTTCCTTGTTGTCATGATATTTTCTATCCCTCCTCTTCTCATTATCTGCCCAATGAACTTGGACTGTCCACCACCACCCCCCCCCCCCCCCCCCCCCGTAGTTTGTTTATTAAAGTTCGTCGTTTTCTCACTGGCTTTCCTTGGGTATTTTTCACTTGTTATTTTGGCTGTCCATGATATTCTTAACACATTTCAGTTGTCTCTGGTGTTCTAGTTGTTGCTTTTGTTAATGACCATGATACGCTCCCATATAGTAGTACTGGCTCTATATAGCATTTCTAGATACTTGTCTTAATATCAACGAATAGCAAATATGGTTGTTATTATTTTATCTGTTGAATTCGAAAACAAAGTAGAAGGGTTTTCGTGAATTTGAGTATTTAAAATTTTTTTTTTAATTTTACTTTTTTTTAACAATATCTTTTCGTGACCCCTGTATCGGACCCTCTTTGACTCTATGTTGGGAGCCACTGAGTTAAGGAAGCAAAAAACAGCTGTAAATCAATATAGAATTTGTGTCATCAGTTGCTTTACCTGAGAGATGTATAACACAAGAGGAATTGCACACGAGAGCAGGGAAGTCAGAAACATATGTGGTAATGTAACACATATACAACGAATGACTTACCTGTGTCCATGTCACACTTGTATCTATGTCACCCTAGTGTCTACATCACACGTGTGTCTATGTCATATTTGTATCTTTGTCACACTTATGTATACGTCACACTTGTACTTATGTCTGTGTCATATTTGTGTCTATGTCTCGCTTGTACCTACGTCACATTCGCATCTATGTCACACTTGTGTCTGTGTCACACTTGTGTGTGTGTCACACTTGTGAACTTAACATGTGTGATTCAGTAAGAACCAATCCAGGTACTGCATTAAGAGAGAAGTTTTGATCTACCTTGACCATGTCTGTCATCTGAGTTGTTGTTTCCTTGATGTTATATGGATGACTGAACGGGGTAACAGTCTGAAAAAAAGATGGATGGATGGATGAATGGATGGATGGATGGATAAGATGGATGGATGGATGGATGGATGGATGGATGGATGGATGGATGGATGGATGGATACCTTTCATTAATCAAATTTCACTAGACAGACAAGCCAAACAAACAAACAGACAGGCAGACAGACAGACAGATAGATATATAGATAGACAGATAGATAGATAGATAGATAGATAGATAGATAGATAGATAGATAGATGGATGGATGGATGGATGGATGGATGGATGGATGGATGGATGGATGGATGGATGGATGGATAGATAGATAGATAGATAGATAGATAGATAGATAGATAGATAGATATGTTCTACGATTTCTTAACACTTACAATGTTTGCTTCAGTTCCTGGCTGGATGACTATCAGAAGATACAACACCACACAAGAAGTGGACAGTCTCTTTAGGACGGTCATGGTAGAAATGTTAACTCTCTCTCTCTCTCTCTCTCTCAGATGTGAGTATTCACAGATTGACCTGAGTCGCCCTTGAGTTAGAAATACAAGAAAATAAAAGTGAAGATTTGACATAGAACGCAAGAAACAAGTTAATGATTATTATAAAAGGTTTGTGACTCATGTTTCTAGGATATATCTTAAGTCTAAAAACAAGACGGTTAGAAGTTATCAGTTCAAGTCGGTGCCGTGTGCGCAGGTATGCTCTACTGCCTTCTAGGCAGACAGTAACATGGCAGAAGAAGCAACCAGTGCTCGCTAGGACCCGACGATAACTGCCAGCGACAGCTGATGAAAGTCTTTGAGATTAAGAGTTTACATGTTAGGAAATCAGCACAGCTGATGTAGACACTTAGCGCTGAAGATAAGAATAGCATAAGTAAATAAAATAGGTTCTGATTTGTTCTAGCTAATAAACTTATCTTTTTTTTTAATCCAAGTAATTAGAATTTGCAAAAGAGTCAATGAAGTTCAAATATCTTGAAAACATGGCACTCAAAAGTTATAAGCACAAAAAACAAGCGAAATTATTAAATTCGAATGCAATATCCATCCTCATTTATGCATGTGAAAGCTTGAAAACAACTAAAGTAAATGACAAGGAATTAGACTCTTTTGAAAATAAATATATTCGGTTTAAAGTACAACGAATTCAAGAACAACGCAGAGATAAGACAGATGAGTTAACAACAACTTGTCTCATTGATGACCAGAAAAAGAAGATGGGCATTATATCGGTCACGTGATGAGAAGAAACAGTCAGAGAATCTCAAAACAAGCTATCAAGTGAACACAACAGGCCGAAGAAAAAGAGGTCGACCACGTGAAACTCTAAAAAGAACATTGTTAAGAGAATCCAAATTAGTAGGCATAAAGTCCCATATGAGGTTGAAAATCTCGCCGAAAACAGGAAAACTTGACGAACTACTATGCGTATTACAGAGTATCAACAAATTTACACCCAGACTTTGTAAGGTGTCCTAATGTGTTTGTATGATGTTCAACTCTTCTTCTGATGTTCTTTCTCAGATTATCTTTGCTTGCATCTTTGTTCTTCTTCTGATGTTCTTTCTCAGGTTATCTTTGTTTGCACCTTTGTATCGTGTTTTTTTTTCAGCACGTGATCATATCGTTGCTGATCTTGCAACACAGTTGGCCATCTATTTGAAGTACAAGCAACCTATTTACAATGCCTCATGTTTCTGAATTGTGTTCTAACTGTTGATTTCACGCTTTCTTGCTCCCTTTGAGAGAAAAAAAAACCTCATCTTAGTATCAACGTGTTCATGAGAAATAATTCTCCACTCAGTTTTAAAGATCATTTTATTCATTCTGACATGAAATTTATAACTACGGTCCAACAGTTCCGCGGTTGAAAAAACAGTTTTATTTTAAATATGGTTCCTTATGTTACACAGAGTAGATAATTTTCTATTGACTTAAGTAATCTTGTATTACTCAGAGTATATAATCCTCTGTTGTCTTGACTTAAGTAATCTTGTACTACACCGAGGAGATAATCTTCTATTACCTTGAAGTAACTAATCTTCTTGTATTACACTGAGCAGAAAATCTTCTCGTATTATACTCAACTAAGTAATCTTTCTGTATTACTCCGAGTAGATAATTTTCTTTTATTACACTGAAGCAGATAATCTTCTCGCATTAGACTAAGTAAACGATCTTCATTTATTATGCTGAGTAGAGAAATTTCTTGTACAAAGTTGAAAAAGTTAGTCTTCCTGTATTTCACTGACGTAGGCAATCTCCCTGCAGTACTCTGAAATAACTAATTTCACTGACGTAGGCAATCTCCCTGCAGTACTCTGAAATAACTAATCTTTCTCATTACACTGAAGTACATAATCTTCCTGTATTACACTGAAGTGTGTAATCTTCCTGCATTTTGCCGAAGTAGGCATTTTCTTGTCTTACACTGAAGAAGGTAATTTTCCTTATTACGCTGAAGTAGGTAATCTTAGCATTACACTGAAGTAATTAATTTTCGTGTATTACCCTGAAGTGGGTAATCCCCCTACTTTATACTAATGGACATCAGGACTGTATGACTTTCTGTTGCACGTTTGTACCACGTGATGAAGGAAGCGGTATTGGTTCCACTAACCACTCCGATACTCATATCACCTCTTCTCCTATAGGCACTGATCGAAAATGTGGAATCTTCTCTTGTCTTTAAGCAGAATATTTGTTTGGCTTTTCTTCTATGGAATGTTCTCTGTTTTTATCTGTCTTTCCCCTTCCCCTTCCACACACACACATAAAATATACAGTTATGATGTCTATAAATTAGAACGTTACATTATCTATATCATAAATTTATTACTGTTATTAATATTTAAAAGCTATAATACACTAATGTACACATAACCAAAAGCAGTTAGTATTTAAAGAGAACCATACAAAGGCCTTATATTTACAGACCGAAGAGCTAGCAAGAAGATCTGTTAACCCTGCCAGTACCCGTATGTTTTGCTGTTCATTCATTCATTCATTTGCATGTCCCTTGCGGAACTTTGCCTCCCTAACAGGTCTCCTGTTGGCCTCTCGACTGTGAGCAAGATGGCCTGTTGCTGATGCATCCATTTGCAGATCATCAACGAGGTCTTGAAGCCATCTTCGCCTTGATCTTCCTCTCTTTCTTTTTCCCTTTATGTACCCTTCCAAGATCGTCTTCTCTAGATTATCATGACGTTTAATATGTCCAAAATATGTAACTTTTCTCTCTTTAATCCTCTTTACTAGTCAGCCTTCTTCAATATTACGTTCTTGTAGTATGGATGTATTTGTTCTTTTTTGTGTCCATGATATTTGAAGAACTCTTCTGTAGCATTTACATTCAAAGGCATTTATGTGTTTCTCAGCTATTTTGTTAAGTGTCCAGGTCTTTATGCCATATGTTGCGATGGGAAAGATGCATGCCCTTAAAAATCTTATTTTTTGTAGTTCTATCTGTTCCTCTCCACAGATTCTTTATTTGTTTTACTTTCTGAAGAGCGACAGATGTCGTCCTTTTAATTTCCCTCATTGTATCTCCATTACTAGTTAGTAGTGATCCATGATGTTCAAAGCTCTCCACTTCTTCCAGTTTTTCCTCATTGATACATATTTAAGCTGCCTTGTTTGTTTTGTTAGTTGTCATCAATTTAGTTTTCTTCGCATTAAGATATAGGTTCTGACAATAATTAGTTTTTCCATTCCTTTTTGTGTTGTGGACAGTAATACTGTGTCATCAGCATATCTAATCTCTGGTATTTCATAACTTCTAATTATTATGGCATCGTAATATTCTTTTTCTATATCTTCTATAACATTCCTTATTATATTTTCAGTATACAAGTTAAATAAGTAAGATGACAATACTTGGTGTTACTGAGAAAAAAAAATTTGCCAATATAAACATTTTTAATATTTAAAAAAATAGTTACTCTAAATTTTAAAATAAAATAAAGTATATAACTCTACACAAAAGCACTGGATAAAACTGTGAAAACAAACTATGACAATGTTTAAAACAAAATAGAGAAACACTTTTATTCGTTAACGATCACAAAGTCGTAATATTTCGGTTTACATCTTTATCATACAAAAAGCATATATTACAAAGAGATAGTGAAAGAAAAGAAAGTATGGATTCACAGCAACGATATACAACAAATGAGAATGCAAAAGCTGGCATTTCTCCGTGACTTGCAAGAGTCTGCGTCTAAGAGTGCGTGTGGTGATGTAATGTTTAAATTAAGACTTGTGAGATGTGATGTTAATCTGATTGGCTGGTTGTCTGATCGGCTGGTTGTCTGATTGGCTGGTTGTAAAGAAGGGGTTGGAAAAGGGGAAATGAGAGAGGGGGATACAATGATTGTCAAGACAAGATAATGGCCGATGGAACGGGTGAATGTACTTAAGGCAGGTTTGTGATATAGTGGTGAAGGTACACATTAGAGTATCACATTAGAATATCAGGTGCAGGTGAGGAAAGAGTAGATGAAGACTTAGTAGAGAGGAGATATTACATATATAGAAAAGGAAGCATGTTCCTATGCCGTGAAGCAGATAATAACAAATAAAATTATATCCATAAAACCAAAGAAAAGAATATTACAAAGCTATATATTTCCAACATTGCTACTTTTTTAAAAAAAAACTTAATACAGTAAACACAAGGATGGCAAAGAAACTGAAAGCCACAGAGACGAAGTTTTGGCGAAAGGTTCAACAAATCCCCTGGACACAGGGAAAATGAAATATTTAAGTCCTCATAGAAGTGTCGCAACAACGAAAGCAATGAAAAAAATTGTTAGAAAGAAAAAAAAAAGATTAGAAAGAAAAAAGATAAGAAAGAAAAAAGATAAGAAAAAGATAGTCAAAATTTCTTGGACATGTCTTGAGAAGATGGAAAAACAGAAAATCAAATGAATTGACTGGAATAAAAAACAGCTATCACACAAGATGGGGGAGAATAATCGTCAACGCTTTCATACAAGGCACGTATATTAATAATAATAATAATAATAATAACAAAGGGAAGCTTAGGTAAAGCTGAATTTAGAGTTTGATTCGTGTGGTTTCAGGACCCAATATTCCTGAATGATTAGGTTTTCGAGCATGTATATGATGCATGTGAAGTTGAGATTTCATTTCCCTGTTGCGTCGCCCTAGATATATATATATATATATATATTGTTTGTTTGCTAAAAGTGCGAACTGAAACTTCACAAGTGTATTTTTATTAATGAATTAGACTTGTCCTGTTTCAAACAATATATTTTTTTCCCATTCAAGTAGGTTTTAGACTCCGCCATGAGATGACCTGTTGACTAAACAACGTTCTGCAACATCCACAAGCAGATAATATCTACACTCTGTAAGAGTCTTACACAGTGAAAGCTCTCTTTATATAATACATACATACGTACCACATACAAATTATATATATATATATATATATATATATATATATATTAGACAGAGAGAGAGAGAGAGAGAGACAAGGAGAGGGAGGGAGGGAGAGAGAGTAATCATCAAGTATTCCGAAAACAACATTTAGTGTAACTACAGTTTATACACCTACCACATAAACTTAATATTAAAGAAACTATTTGAAAGTTTGGGAAACATAGTTACCTAGAAACGAAATATATTTCCTCCAGAATTATTTCAATATCTGTTGTAAACAAACGGACAACTGCACGTCTAGGCTCAAGTATTATATGGCCAGATCTAATCTACGGCGGAAAGCGACAGAATGTATGTGCTGCTATGTATGTGCTGCTATGTATGTGCTGCTATGTATGTGCTGCTAGCTCTACTTTAGTGAAAACTGCGTATGTGAATCATTGTTTAATGCCTTGTTCTAAAAGTTTCAAATTTCGAATATTTCGAAAATTTAATTAAGTTTATTCAAAAGTTTACGACTTAGAAAACCTCATCGCGGCAACGTTAGTGAACAGTTTACAATTTAGAAAATTTACCACAGTCACATTATTCCAAAATTTTACAATTTCTAAAGTGTACCAGTCGGTGAATATTTAGTTAAGAATTCGTAACTCCACAAAAGTTTGTAAACTTCAACATTAACATCGCAGCAAACACTGCGAACATTTTTGACGACGCCGCTATATGTGTATGTAGTTTGAGACAGGCACGCACAGAATATGATACTGTTATGGTACAGAGGTTTTATGACAGAAGATTCAGTCTATTAATATTGTGTACTGACGTTTAGGTCTTATCTCTTGGTCTATGCTCTTCTGAGAGATTTATTGATATTCGACTCCACGGTGACGCGGCCATTTTATGATCAGATCCGATATATCAATGTGTGATATCTGTTGCTGAAATAGCTGGAGTGTGGAGAATTGCATTACATGTACCCAAGGATAGTGGTTGCAAATCTTAACCAAAGGCTAGATCACGGGAAACACACAGTCAACACAGCATTGGAGTCATCTCCTTAAAAACACTGAAGGAAATCCTTATGTCAAAGGTCTAACATATATGGGGACGCACTGGGTGTAATGAGGCCGCTCCCTAAACCAGCAACAGAGCTATCCCCTCCCTAACCTATTTTTTATGCAGTTTACAGTTTACAGAAGAGGAACGAGAGAGAGATAGAGAGTGAGATGGAGAGAGAGAGAGAGATTAGAGAGATAGAGATAGAGAGGGAGAGAGATAGATAGTATCGGCCATGCTTTATAGTATAAATCGAGGACACTGTATTTATTAACTCTCAACCTTTCAAAACCAGACTTTTTAAAAAAATTAAACATAAAATCAACTACAGTTATATGATATTGTTCTTTGGTTGAAAGTGTGTAATTTTAGACTGATGTTAATGATAAATATAAGGTAAATGATTTTAAAAAAAAAAGATAACTATAAGCATCACATTATTCTGAGTAGAAAATAGAGTCAGCTACGTTTTTTTTCAAACAGAATCTTCATAACACGTTTTGTGAACTAAGAGTTAATATTCTGTTAAAGATTTACTGCCGCTGTTGTCGTCTGCTAGAGTTTCAGGCAGAACTGCTGATTGTTTTCTTATAACTGTAGTACAGATTGAATTACCTTACTTTAGGTTTACATTACTTTCTAGTTATACTAAAGCTGGGAAAATTAGGGGTTCGGAGTCGGACTTGCTGAGGAACAGAAGTGTAGAGTCGGAGTTGTGACGTTACAGAGTTGCAGGTTTGGAGTAACAGAGACGCAGGTTTGAACTAACAGAGACGCAGGTTTGAAGTAGTAGAATCGTAGGTTTGAAGTATCAGAGACGCAGGTTTGAAGTATCAGAGACGTAGGTTTGAAGTAACAGAGACGCAGGTTTGAAGTAACAGAGACGCAGGTTTGAAGTAACAGAGACGCAGGTTTGAAGTAACAGAGTCGTAGGTTTGAAGTAACAGAGACGCAGGTTTGAAGTAACAGAGACGCAGGTTTGAAGTAACAGAGTCGTAGGTTTGAAGTAACAGAGACGCAGGTTTGAAGTAACAGAGTCGCAGGTTTGAAGTAACAGAGACGCAGGTTTGAAGTAACAGAGACGCAGGTTTGAAGTAACAGAGTTGCAGGTTTGAAGTAACAGAGACGCAGGTTTGAACTAACAGAGACGCAGGTTTGAAGTAGTAGAATCGTAGGTTTGAAGTATCAGAGTAGTAGGTTTGAAGTAGTAGAATCGTAGGTTTGAAGTAACAAAGTCATAGGTTTGAAGTAATAGAGTCGTATTTTGAAGTAACGGAGTCGTAGATTTGGAGCAAAGGAGTCGTAGGTTTTAAAGTAACAGAGTCGTAGGTTTGGAGTAATAGAGTCGTAGGTTTGGAGTCGCTGAGTAGCAGATCTAAATGTTCTATTCATTTTATTTGATTATTTTTTTTTAACAGAGCATTCATGTGAATTTATACTTTATCTCCTCTCTCTATTTCTTCGTCCTGTATGTTTTTATACGTTTAAGGCTCACGCCGAAACGTCACAACTTTGTAATCGTTAAGTAATAAAGCTGTTCTTACATTTTGTTCTAGTCTGTACATTTTGTTATCACAGCTTTATTGCGTGGTTTCTTGTATATTTATATACTTGTACTTATACACTAATTATTGTGCGTTATGTTCTATACTGTGTTATGTTTTATACTTTGTTATATTTTATAATGTGTTATGCTTTATACTGTGTGTTAATGCTTTGTATGTGTTATTTTTCGTATTATGTGTTACGTTTTATGATGGGTATTATGTGTCATACAATGTGTTATGGTTTATGCTATGCATTATGTTTTATACTATGTGTTATATATTTCCTCCTGTATTATAAAATTATGAAAGATAAATTAATACAGAGCCTAACAACAAAACCTGAATGAAAGAATACTTTCTAGTATAACAAATAACAATACGCCGTCTGTCACATATCTAAGAAATCTTCGTCACAGAATAGGAGAGGGTTTACCGTACGAGAAAAACAAGGGAGAGAAGTAATGAACTTTCTTAAATAGCCCAGTTTACACAGATCTCGAGTTGTGGGGGATTTGATCTGTTCTGTAGCCGCTTCAACAACTTGGCTTCCTCGTGCTATTTTTTTTTAAACTTGTCTATCTGCTAAAATCTGGGTCAACGGTTTTCAAAGCTGGAGTACCGCGCTGACAGGGAAATGAAGAAGGGTGGGGGGTTGCTTGGTGAGGAAACAAGGAACTGGCAAGAGGATTATAGCTAAGCATCAACAAGACAGAAACAGTACAGTAGTAACATAGAAAAGAACAAACATACCAAAGTGCAACATCCTTTCAAATGAGAAGACACTGACACGAGTAAATAAAATCCGTTATCACGGAACAACAATAACAGCTGATGGTGAGTGAACAAGTGAAATAAAATCACGAACAGGTAAGCGAAACAGCTTTTTATGACAATAAGAAGCTGTTAGCAAATAATTGGAAGCAGCAGAAATGTGGTTTATTAGAAGAATGTTGCGAATCCCCTGGACAGCAAAAATAACTAATGAAGAATGTATGAGAAGAGCTGGATAGAAAAAAAAAACCTTGTCAAAAAGATAAGAGAGAGACAATGTACTTTCATAGGACATGCAATGAGAAGAGGGGGCATTGAAAATATTATAACAGGAAAAATAGAAGGAAGAAGATCAAGAGGAAGACCAAGAGAAATGATACAGGACAGTCTGACGGGATGGTGTGAGAGGAGATCACCAACTGAGCTGATGGCCTGCATGAAGGATCGTGTACTCTGGAGAAGCATAATAGCCAACGCCAGTCGGCACGGCACATGATGATGATGATGATGATAGCAAATAAGAAGATCCTCCCTAAAAAGAAGGAAAGGAGTATTGCAGTGCTAAATATAAATAATATTACTGTGTGGATGTGAAATTAGGACAATTAGCACACACACACACACACACATGACACAGAAATTTGAAATCAACAGAGATGTGGTTTTGGTGAGAGATGCAACAAGAGATACCCTGGACAAACCAAAAAAAAAAAACACACACACACAAAAGAATAGATCTTCAGTGAAGTTTCAGAACAACGAATACTAGTTAAAATGACAAGAAAAAAAATTAGAGTAAATATTTCTTTGACAGGTCATGAGAAGACAAAAGTTGGGTCATTTGGTAACGATTGTAAAGTTCAAAGGAAAAGGAATCTAGAAAGATGAAAAAAAAACAAACATCTCAGTGGACTGACCACGTGGCACGGAAACGGGTAAAACATTTGAGTTAACTGTGAACATTTTGGGATCGCACAGTACGGGGAAGCATGGTCGCCAACGCTGTCCGTCACAGCAATAATAATAATAATAATCTGAAGGAAAAAAATGCGTAGTGTTGGAAATGTGCCTAGGATAGTAGGGAGGAACATATAAAAAAAGACTCTGAAGACCGCTGATCTCAGTCAGGATCTAAACAACAGACCGTGTAGGGAGGAACATATCAAAAAACTCTGAAGACCGCTGATCTCAGTCAGGATCTAAACAACAGACCGTGTAGAGAAGAACAGTTCATGTAAGCTTTAAACTCAGGGAAGAGACACAGACAAACAAGGGACAAAACTGAGACTCAAACACTTCATGCAATTTATTCTCCTCGAGCTCAGTACAGCACATAGTTGAACATCGATCTAGTTGAACATCGATCTAGTTGAACATCGATCTAGTTGAACATCGATCTAGTTGAACATCGATCTAGTTGAACATCGATCTAGTTGAACATCCATCTAGTTGGACATCGATCTAGTTGAACATCCATCTAGTTGAACATCGATCTAGTTGAACATCCATCTAGTTGGACATCAATCTCTTTTGTCCATTACATTTTCCCACAAATATTCAGCCTTCCGTCTGACACCCTATTTTCTTTGATTGCGATCAGCGAATTTCCACTTTTGTAAATGCGAAGCCGGCGCTTTAAAAGTTTATTGCGTGCAAGAGTATAGGACGAGATAAATCTTGTATACAGATAATAAAAATAGAATGCCGTGAAGGACTTAGAGTTGTTGTTATATCTTGCGGGGTACGGAGAGATAAGAACAGGGAAGAGCAAAACCTCTATCTTAATGCGAAGAAAACTAAATTGATGACAACTGACAAAACAAACAAGGCAGCTGAAATATGTATCAGTGAGGAAAAACTGAAAGAGGTGGAGATTTTTTAATATCTTGGATCATTACTAACTAATAATGGAGATAGAATGAGGAAAATTAAAAGGAGGACATCTATCGCCCTTCAAAAAAAGTAAAACAAATAAAGATTCTGTGGGGAGGAACAGGCAGAACTATAAAAATAAGATTTTTAAAAGCATGCATCTTTCCCATAGCAAAAGTATGCATGTGAGACCTGAACACTATCGATGTTCACAACAGCTGAGAAACATATAAATGCCTTTGAATGTAAATGCTACAGAAGAATTCTTCACATGTTATGGACACACAAAAAAAAGAACAAATATATCCATACTACAAAAACTTAATACTGAAGAAGGTTGGCTAGTAAAGAGGATTAAACAGAGAAAACTTAAGTATTTTGGACATATTAAAAGCTATGGTAATTTAGAGAAGACAGTCTTGGAAGGGTACATAATGGGAAAAAAGAAAGATAGGAAGATCAAGGCGAAGATGGCTGCAAGACATCGTTGATGATCTGCAAATGGATGCATCAGCAGCAGGGCATTTTGTTTACAACCAAGAGGTCTACATGAGAGCTGTTAGGGAGGCAAAGTTCCACAAGGGACTTGCAAATGACTGACAGCGATAAGGAGATTCTCGCTGTTTTGGCATTCAGCGACCCATAGCTGACGTGCTGGCGTCAGGGTTGGCGAAGCATAGCTGACCAAGACCCTGTCCTACCTCTCTTTTGGTACTCCCAGTAACAGACCTGGCCTGTCAAACAGGCCAGGGATCGCCATATTCCCAAATAGTGATGGAGTCTGCTAAAGAAGTAATACACACCCTCTGATTTTCAGCTGCACTTAAACTACGGGTGCTGTGTTTCAACATCTCCAAAGAACACCAGCTGGCATATCCAAGGAGAAGAAGAAGAAGATGATGATGATGATGATGATCATCATCATCATCATATCTTGTCAAATAGTGTTTTTCTTTGTCAGATGTTCAAGAAATATCTTAAACATGTCATGAGACGACAGAAGTTAGAGAACCTAGTAATTCCTGGAAAGTTCAAAGGAAAAAGAAAGAGAGGAAGGCCAAGAGAAAAGAGAGGAAGGCCAAGAGAAAAAAGAGAAAGGCCAAGAGAAAAGAGATGAAGGCCAAGAGAAAAGAGAGGAAGGCCAAGAGAAAAGAAAGTAAGGCCAAGATAAAAGAGAGGAAGGCCAAGAGAAAAGACAGTAAGGCCAAGAGAAAAGAAAGTAAGGCCAAGAGAAAAGAAAGTAAGGTCAAGAGGTAAGAGAGGAATGCCAAGAGAAAATACCTCAGTGAACTGGCCAAGCGACTGAGAAAATAAAAGCATCTGAATTCATTAGAAACACTTCGGACCCGACAAATGCGTACATTCACTTATCATCTTAATTACAGTTGACTTCTAGTTATTTTTTTTAGGCCTATTTAAGTATTTTCGACATCCATGTGTGTTTATGTTTGTGTGTGTGTGTGTGTTGTCTCCATAGATTTAAATATAAATAAGCAAGTAAAGAGAGAGAAAGGTTGTGTGAAATAGTTTCATGACGGTTACCTAAACAACCTTGAGATTACGTTTATTTAAGAGGGAGATTTAAGGACCTGGGAGTTTTTGGACAAGGTAACTTCTCCTGATAATTCAGTACAGTTGAACAAGGTAGACTGTACGCACCTGGTAGAAGGTATATTCAGTCATTTGTGCCCCTTGTAGAAGGTATATTCAATCACTTGTGCCCCTTGTAGAAGGTATATTCAGTCACTTGTGCCCCTGGTAGAAGATATATTCAGTCACTTGTGCCCTTGGTATAAGGTATATTCAGTCACTTGTGCCACTTGTAGAAGGTATATTCAGTCACTTGTGCCACTGGTAGAAATATATTCAGTCACTTGTGCCCTTGGTATAAGGTATATTCAATCACTTGTGCCCCTTGTAGAAGGTATATTCAGTCACTTGTGCCACTGGTAGAAGGTATATTCAGTCACTTGTGCCACTGGTAGAAGGTATATTCAGTCACTTGTGCCACTGGTAGAAGGTATATTCAGTCACTTGTGCCCCTTGTAGAAGGTATATTCAGTCAATTTGCACGAAGTGGAGTGTGTGGAAAGAATGAAAGACGAGTAAGAAGACCAGAATGTCAGACGTGTTTGCGCGCCCAGTTTTTAACTCTTCGAAAATAAAAATACTTTTTTCCCCTTTTTGCCAACATATGATCGTACATTATATATTAAAGTCACGCAGTCTTATAATTAACAAATTCATGTATATGTGTTTTTATATTTAAAAATATTTAAATAGAAAACAAGAACAAACACACACACACAGAGAAATGACTTCTGATTTGGAGAAAGAAAACAAAAAAAAAAAGCATGTCAGACTCTGTTTAAACAAGTTTGCTAATCCTTGTGACGTAACAAACAAAGTTTCCTCTAACGACAAGACAAAGCTGTCAGAACACAGACAAATGTTAGTTTTAATACGAACTAATCTGAACAGCTTTTTTGAGGTGAAAAATCCTCGGCTAATCTTTATAAAGTTACTTGAGCTGTCTGAGGCGTGTAACAAAAATAGATGGAGGCCGTGCACCCACGCTTTGTATGGCGAACTTCTTGCGAGAAGGAGGTCACATAGTAGACTTTGTACGGCGAGCTTCTTGCGAGAAGGAGGTCACACAGTAGACATGTATGGCGAACTTCTTGCGGGAAGGAGGTCACACAGTAGACTTAAACTGATATAAAGATGCCTGTCAGTCATCAATGCCAGATTTTGCTGTCACTCACGAGGTCTGTGAAGAGCTTGCTAAAGACTGAGTCGTGCGCGAGGAAGGTTTGTCATCTGACTAGGAAATGAGGGCCAGACTTGAAGTTAGAAGACACAGCGGTTTGGGGGGGGGGGCGGGAGACTGGATTTTGCTGCACAAATATTGCTTGCTGCTGCTGAGGCTGGCTATGCAAAACCAACACTAGTAGAGTCAGCCATGAGAGGAGATAAATCTAACATTGGTAGAGTCAGACATGAGAGAAGATAAATGCAACATTGGTAGAGCCAGACATGAGAGGAAATAAATCCAACACTAGTAGAGTCAGCCATGAGAGGAGATAAATCCAATACTAGTAGAGTCAGCCATGAGAGGAGATAAATCCAATACTGGTAGAGTCAGCCATGAGAGGAGATAAATCCAACACTGGCAGAATCAGACATGAGAGAAGATAAATCCAACATTGGTAGAATCAGACATGAGAGAAGATAAATCAAACACTGGTAGAATCAGTCCTGAGAGAAGATAAATCAAACACTGGTAGAATCAGTCCTGAAAGAAGATAAATCCAACATTGGTAGAATCAGACATGAGAGAAGATAAATCCAACATTGGTAGAATCAGACATGAGAGAAGATAAATCCAACATTGGTAGAATCAGACATGAGAGAAGATAAATCCAACATTGGTAGAATCAGACATGAGAGAAGATAAATCCAACATTGGTAGAATCAGACATGAGAGAAGATAAATCCAACACTGGTAGAATCAGACATGAGAGAAGATAAATCCAACATTGGTAGAATCAGACATGAGAGAAGATAAATCCAACACTGGTAGAATCAGTCCTGAGAGAAGATAAATCAAACACTGGTAGAATCAGTCCTGAAAGAAGATAAATCCAACATTGGTAGAATCAGACATGATAGAAGATAAATCCAACATTGGTAGAGTCAGCCATGAGAGAAAATAAATCCAACATTGGTAGAGTCAGCCATGATAGAAGATAAATCCAATCTTGGTAGAGTCAGGCATGAGAGAATATAAATCCAACACTGGTAGAGTCAGGTATGAGAGAATATAAATCCAACACTGGTAGAGTCAGGCATGAGAGAATATAAATCCAACACAAGTAGAATCAGTCATGAAAGAATATAAATCCAACACTGGTAGAGTCAGCCATGATAGAAGATAAATCCAACATTGGTAGAGTCAGCCATGATTGGAACCAAGATGATACTTGGCAAAACCTACATCTCTTGATATCAACAACTGTCTCCACAGATGAACAGTGCCAGTAATATACTACAGAGTCTCATCAGTGTGATAAAATAACGAATTTACAAAATGTCTTTTGAATCTCTCTTAACACAACAGACAGTATGTTGGGTGCTGCTTTCCTCTTAACACAACAGACAGTATGTTTGATGCTACTCTCCTCTTAACACAAATAGTTTTTTTTCAAAACAATTTGTTTTATGCGAAAAAAAAAAATTACAGGAATGGAGACGAGATTGGGTATACCAAAAGAACAAAAAAGTGGAAAAAGAAGAAACGATACGGAAATTGAGAAGATGAAAACAAACGAATTAAATGTAGAAAACAAGAAAAAAAAAATTAAGATGAAAGAAAAGACATACGATTAGCACGTAGGAGAGGTGAAAGAAAGAAGAAAGATATAAAGAACTGACGATACAGAGAATATTTATCCTGTTTTATTTTATCCCATATATGACGTGTTCTACTGATACGTCAAGGACTGAATATAACATACAATATTTTTTTTTAAAACAGAGGTAGCAGGTTGTTTGGTTGGGGCGGGGGGAGAGCCTATCACTGCTGTCGGAACGGACATCGTGCTAAACATGGCTTCACACGTAGTCCGTAAAGATAGTTTATTTACGTTTCAAATTTGATAAATGAGTATATATATATATTTAAAGATACGTTTATCGCCCTATCTATTTGTCACTGTGTACTATGAGAATGTGCGATTCAGTTTTGAGTTGGGAAGTAAACAAGAAAAAAAAATTTCTTAAAATGCGCGCAATAAAAGATAATGGATATCGTGACGTCGGTCGTGATTTGAACTTTCATTGATTTTTCACTTAATATACATTTTTAAAAAATGTTCTTATTTGTGCAAGGAATATTCCTGCCCCACTCTACCCCCTTTCTCTTATCAGTATTCGGTTACGTCTTTGTTTAGCCAAAACTTGATTCATATAATGTAGCAGGAAGCGTCGAATATTCAAAGAAATATAGTATTTTGTATTCTGTTTTCATGTTTGCTCTCAAGGTTTATTTACGGTTTTCTCTGACTTTGTCTGAAAGAGATTAACCAACAAGGCAGCAAGAGAAGTTCATCAAGCTTTAGACATATCAGGAAAAGTTCAAAAAGCTTTAGACATATGAGAAGTTCATCAAGCTTTAGACATATCAGGAGAAGTTCAACAAGCTTTAAACACACCAGGAGAAGTTCAACAAGCTTTAGACGCATCAGGAGAAGTTCACTAAGTTTCAGACATACCAGGAGAAGTTCACTAAGCTTCAGACATACCAGGAGAAGACAGAAGACAAAGAAACGTCTAAGGGTAGGAAAACTCAGAAGCAAGCAAAGAGGTTTTCAAAATATGAAGAACTGGCCATGCAGGTCTGTCAGACTTTCTGTCCTTCATGTCTCAAAGAGAAAAAAAAATCCCTGGAGGCTGAAACAGCAGCATAAGATAAACAAGTGAGTTTTTTTTTTATTAGAAACTATACAGACTGCACACAGTGAGGGGACATGATCGCCAACATCTGCCAGCAGTACATGGCGCCTAAAGAATGAACGAATCGAGAAATTATAACGCGGCCCGAGACCAGTGCACATAATGAAGTGCACTCGATCTGTAGTTATATTATCTTCTTATATATAAATGAGAAAGAAGTTATGACGATGAGATAGAAGATTTTATCATGATCTAGAAGTTGTTGCCATATCTTAGAAGTTTTTATCATGAGCTAGAAGTTTGCAGTGGTGAATTATAATTTCTTGGCGTGACATAGAAGTTTCTGTCATGAACTAGAATTTCTTGGTATGACCCAAGTACTTGTCGTGAACTAGAATTTCTTGGTATGACCCAAGTATTTGTCGTGAACTAGAATTTCTTGGTATGACCCAAGTATTTGTCGTGAACTAGAATTTCTTGGTATGACCCAAGTATTTGTCGTGAACTAGAA
The DNA here is from genome assembly GCA_009760885.1 of Achatina immaculata. NCBI lineage: Eukaryota > Metazoa > Mollusca > Gastropoda > Stylommatophora > Achatinidae > Lissachatina > Lissachatina immaculata. The sequence goes on from CM019721.1 coordinate 8,965,801, forward strand.
TTTCTTGGCATGACCCAAGTATTTGTCGTGAACTAGAATTTCTTGGCATGACCCAAGTATTTGTCGTGAACTAGAATTTCGTGGCATGACCCAAGTATTTGTCGTGAACTAGAATTTCTTGGCATGACCCAAGTATTTGTCGTGAACTAGAATTTCTTGGCATGACCCAAGTATTTGTCGTGAACTAGAATTTCGTGGCATGACCCAAGTATTTGTCGTGAACTAGAATTTCTTGGCATGACCCAAGTATTTGTCATGAACTAGAATTTCTTGGCATGACCCAAGTATTTGTCGTGAACTAGAATTTCTTGGCATGACCCAAGTATTTGTCGTGAACTAGAATTTCTTGGCATGACCTAAGTATTTGTCATGAACTAGAATTTCTTGGCATGACCTAGAAAATGCTTGTCATGGACTTACATAAATGCTTGTCTTGACTTGGCCTAGAAGTTTCTGTCATGACCTAAAAGTTCTTGGCATGAACTAGAACTTCTTGGCATGACCTATATGTTTTTGCCATCAGATAGAACTTATATATTAAGGACATTAACAACAGAATTGTTTTTTTTTTTTAATCACTGTGCAAATTTAACAAACAGCTTCTTTTCCCAAACCTACAAACTTGGCTGTTCTGTATCACTTAGTCCTGCTGATGTAACACAAGAGCATCTTCTGGACGTAGGATAAATTAATGTCTTACTGTTTAGCTTCAAACTGACTTTCAACTCAGTTATCTTCACACCACCTGTCACAACCTATCTTCTTACAATCTCTCAACTTATTTCATATTATCTCTAAACACATTTATCTACACGTCTGCTCTCAGTAAGTTATCTTTATGAATTGTTATCAATAGCTATCTTCATACCATATATGAAAGTTATCTTCATACAACCTCCCAACATTGTTAGTTATGTTCACACAATCTCTTACACCACTTACTTTCACTTATAAATCTTTCAACACAGTTATCCTCACTCATAGTCTCTCATTTCTGTTATGTATATAAAATATACTCACATAGTTTTTCTTCAAACCATTTCTCAACTCGCTAACTTTACACAATCTCTCAACATGCTACCTAACTTCACACCATATCTTGACACTATTAATTTCACACCATTTCTCAACAAAGCCATCTTTGCACAAAAGAGATATAACCTAAATTTGTTAAACTATTTCAGATGAATTTCATCCATGATACACAGTCCAGATTCCTGAAAAACCAAACTTCTTTTGTTTGAATGTCCTACTCTCTGACTATTTCACCGTCCAAATCCTGGGCTGTTTAAATGCCCAAATCCTGGGCTGTTTAACTGCCCAAATCCTGGGCTGTTTAACTGCCCAAATCCTGGGCTGTTTAACTGCCCAAATCCTGGGCTGTTTAACTGCCCAAATCCTGGGCTGTTTAACTGCCCAAGTCAACAGATGGAAACACAATGCAACAAAACAGTGAAAAAATAACCAAATAAAAATTCTTCAATGGGATATTTGAATCTTTACTCAAAATCAAACATGGCAAACAACATTCTACAGAATTAAATTTGATGGAATCAAACTTTTTTTAACTCATGAAGAAAATGTTTGGATCAAGAAATGTAAATATGATCGTAACAACTACATCTGACCATCCTCCCAAAGAACAACACCAAGAACCCAACCAAAAACAGAACGTGAAAGTCAAGTGATAAGTAACATAAAATCAGGTGATGTGACGTAGACTTCTCACTACGAGCACATGCAAGGACAATAACACAAGATAATCTCTACATTTATTATGATGTTTCCTGCTCACACAGACACTGTAACAATCAGAACTTCTCCTCTGTTCTGTCTTGTGGTCTTTGATTAGTAGCCTCAGCATCCTAATCATGGCAAGAGCTATGCCAGCACAGCATGCTCACCCCTCCCCCCCCCCACAATCCAGAAAGGTCAAGGAGAAGAGGTCATACTAAAGGGGACTCAAACCTACTGCCTTGTAGCTCAGCTGGGGACAGGCAAAGACTAAAGAGGACAACCCAGCATAAAGGATGCAGAGGTCGGATGTACTACAGCCTGTTCCATGACTGACATAGTGGACATACAAGAACTACGACGATTCAACGTTCTACCACTTGCTGTCTGAGAACATCTTCGATTTTTCTGGTAGCTGCTGCTGCTGCTGCTGACGTGTCTTACAATTTTCTTTCAACTATTTACAACAGTTTATTAACTCTTGATACGCCAGACAACATCCACAGCACATGCACATTTTTTGTAACAAAGACTGTGGATGCCATATTTTACTGGAAAAATGACACAACACCTATTTACTGCATTATAAACTTACAACAAACTCCCAGCTACAGAACAAAACAATATGGCTGGAGTTATTTTGTTTATTTAAAAAGCCACTTAAATGGTGTATGAAAAGTTCAAACTTAGAAGAGACTGTAAAAAGGTAATGGTAAAATCCCCCATCTCCATGCCAATACAGCACACTGGAGATATTGTGTTAGTCCTGTACCACCAAGACCATCAGCACAAAGTCTGATTTTGACACCAGTAGTAGACTATAGTACATGTCTACTCCTTACAAAACAACACACAGAACTGACAAAACAGAAGCAATTTTCATGATAATAAAGATGAACTTTGTACAGATGATATTCCAATGATACAGATGCTAAGAAGATAAATGAGCCAGATGATATTCCAATGATACAGATGCCAAGAAGATAAATGAGCCACAGACACCCTCATTTATTCTCTGGAGTGGATAATCCATATTTGCTCTTCATCTGATCCAGATCCTGCTTCTTCTTCTCCGTGTCTGTCTTCTTGAATGCCTAAATTGAAGAAATCAAACATGTGAACATTATGCCATAATATTCTTCATTTATAGCAGAGGTTCTCAACTTCCCAGGACCCAAACCCCTACTTGTCAACCAAGGCTTTCCCCCAAATTCTCTCCTACATATTAAATCATCAAGAAAGGATTTTCACCATTATACAATCTTTACAGCGGTTGTTATTAAAATTATAATAATTTACACCAAAAAAAAAAAAACCCCTCCCTTTTGACGTAAAATTCCTACCTGGGAAGCCACCAGCCTCCCTGCTGAAAACCACTGATCTCTGCAGTAAAAGAACTTCTATATATCAGAGAACAAACAGAGAAAATAAGTATATAACAAATTTGTACCAAATCTGTGAAGGGTAGCCATACTCCTAAATGGAGCACAATTCTTAAGATCCACCAAAGAGATCACAGTATACGAAATAACTGGAGCACCATACAACAGGGCTAGCTGCAGATCATGGGAAGTGGAGAGAATATACTGCTGACTTGTTGGCTGGGTTACTGTAAAGTCAATGACTGTGTTAAGATGTGGATGGATGGGTGTCAAAAGATAGCACAATACCTCCCAAACTCTTAAAGTGAAAAAGATTGTTTTCTTTTCTCCAGGCACACCAGAGTGTGACCTACATTGACAGTGCGCAAGTTTGGCGGCCCTTGACCCTATGCCAATAACATTGGATTTCTCATTTTATTTTTAACACTTTTCCCTAATCCCTGCTCCCAAGTCGAGACAGGATGGACAGTGGGCCCTAACTGAATTCAGGGTGTGACGTTTACTCCTTCCAGGACAGACAGTCAACCCAGGGTCCTAAATGAATGCGGGGGTGGAATGTTTACTCCATCTGGGACAGACGGTCAGTGACCATGCGAAATTGCTAGTTTTTTCTAAAAGTGAAAAGTAAAATTGTTCTTAATAAAAAGACAAATAAATAGTGTCATAATCTAACACATAACTTTAAGAAGTTAAAAAAAAAAAAAAATTCCCAGATAGTGGGGTATGAACCCATATCCTCTACATTAATAGAATCATGCTCCTTCTGACTGAGCTAGCTGGACGGCTGACATACTTCTCACTTTATAAGCATATCACGGACAGAGAGTGTGCGGACAGACACTCCCTTCTAAAGATAAAGAATTTTCCATTTTTGAACATTCTCTATCAACAGCCTTTTTAAAACAGTTCCACAGACCTTTCTGAGCATTCTATAACCACATTTCCTTTAGAACACTCTATATTCACAGCCCCTATCTTATCTTATCTTATATCTTATATCCTTCCCGTGCCGTTAGACGTCACATAGGGCTCGCAAAGTAGTTCGCCAATTTTTCCTGTCTTCGGCGAGTCTTTCAACCTCAACAAAGGATTTTATGCCTGTTAACTTGGCCTCTCTTAACAATGTCCTCTTCAGAGTTTCACGCGGTCTGCCCCTTTTTCTTCGGCCTGTTGTGTTCCACTTGATAGCTTGTTTTGGGATTCTCTGATCATTTCTTCTCATCAAGTGACCAACATATGTCCATCTCCTTTTCCTGATCACCCGTGAGACTGGTTGTTGTTCAGTCATCTGTCTTATCTCTGCATTGTTCTTGAATTCATTCCACTTGATGCCGAGTATCTTCCTTAGGCATTTGTTTTCAAAAGAGTCTAATTTCTTTTCTATTTCTTTAGTTGTTTTCCAGCTTTCGCATGCATAAATGAGGGTGGATATTACATTTGAATTGTAAATATTGTATTGAATTTACAATATTGAATTGTAAATCCACAGCCCCTATAGAACATTCTAAATCCACAGCCCCTATAGAACATTCTAAATCCACAGCCCCTATAGAACATTCTAAATCAACAGTTGTGTATGAGGACCAAGCTGAAAGAGAGAGACCCATGTTATCCTAAACTGGCCACAAAATTATTTTAAAAAAAAAAAAAAAAATGACACAGTCAAGCTGTACACAGGAAAATGGCTGGAGAATGCAAATCCTTATCTTGCAATAAACATGGAAAACTGAGAAACAGCCCAGAAAATGAAGAAGAGTGAGAAACTCTGAATGTATGGAGATTTTTTGGAGGGAGGGGGGGTTTCAGGAAAAAACTGTGCAAATGGAGTTTGTGTTCCCCACTTTAAGTGAATGAAGTTTCTGTGTTCTCTACTATGAGGTGAAGAAAAGATGAAAATGTCCCAAAAAGCAGTTCTTGCTCCTGCATGCCTCCCCACTCTTCCATGTGTTTGTTACATAGTTACAATTCCATGTGTTTGTTAAAAGTAAAGTAAAGATAGTCCCATAGCAAATGCCGTAGGGGGTGAAGCGTTAGAGACCTCATTATGCTGGGTCATCAGCGTATGAGGTAGGGTGACCAGTTCCTTTCCTCGCTGCCTTTACTTCCCAGATTTTCTCTGGTACCCATTTTACGAGGCTGGGTCGACCTCAGGGCCGTATTGGTCGGAAAAAAAATCCCGCTCAGCTGGGGATTCGAACCCTCGACCATTTGGTTGCTAGACGAGTGCATGTGTTTGTTACATAGTTACAATTCCATGTGTTTGTTATGAAGTTACATTTCCATGTGTTTGTTATGAAGTTATACTTCCATGTGTTTGTTACGAAGTTACATTTCCACGCAGTAACAACAAATAGTTATTTTTGTACAGTAAAACAGGAAACACAAGAAAAGACACACAAACATGAGCAAAGATTTGGAACCTACTCACCCTGACTCATAACATGAAACTCAACAAAGACTTGGGACACACTCACCCTGACTGGCAGGAGAAAACCCAACAAAGACTTGGGACACATTCACCCTGACTGGCAGGAGAAAACCCAACAAAGACTTGGGACACACTCACCCTGACTGGCAGGAGAGAACCCAACAAAGACTTGGGACACACTCACCCTGACTGGCAGGAGAAAACCCAACAAAGACTTGGGACACACTCACCCTGACTGGCAGGAGAAAACCCAACAAAGACTTGGGACACACTCACCCTGACTGGCAGGAGAAAACCCAACAAAGAGTTGAGACATATGTACTCTGATTGGTAGGAGAAAACCCAACAAAGAGTTGAGACATATGTACTCTGATTGGTAGGAGAAAACCCAACAAAGACTTGGGACACACTCACCCTGACTGGCAGGAGAAAACCCAACAAAGAGTTGAGACATATGTACTCTGATTGGTAGGAGAAAACCCAACAAAGAGTTGAGACATATGTACTCTGATTGGTAGGAGAAAACCCAACAAAGAGTTGAGACATATGTACTCTGATTGGTAACAGAAAACCCAATAAAGACTTGGGACATATGTACTCTGACTGGTAACAGAAAACCCAACAAAGACTTGGGACATATGTACCCTGACTGGTAACAGAAAACCCAATAAAGACTTGGGACATATGTAATCTGACTGGTAACAGAAAACCCAACAAAGACTTGGGACATATGTACCCTGATTGGTAACAGAAAACCAAATAAAGACTTGGGACATATGTACTCTGACTGGTAACAGAAAACCCAACAAAGATTTGTGACATATGTACTCTGACTGGTAACAGAAAACCCAACAATGACTTGGGACATACGTACCCTGACTGGTAACAGAAAACCCAACAAAGACTTGGGACATATGTACTCTGACTGGTAACAGAAAACCCAACAAAGACTTGGGATATATGTACTCTGACTGGTAACAGAAAACCCAACAAAGACTTGGGACATATGTACTCTGACTGGTAACAGAAAACCCAACAATGACTTGGGACATACGTACCCTGACTGGTAACAGAAAACCCAACAAAGACTTGGGACATATGTACTCTGACTGGTAACAGAAAACCCAACAAAGACTTGGGATATATGTACTCTGACTGGTAACAGAAAACCCAACAAAGACTTGGGACATATGTACTCTGACTGGTAACAGAAAACCCAACAAAGACTTGGGATATATGTACTCTGACTGGTAACAGAAAACCCAACAAAGACTTGGGACATATGTACTCTGACTGGTAACAGAAAACCCAACAAAGACTTGGGATATATGTACTCTGACTGGTAACAGAAAACCCAACAAAGACTTGGGATATATGTACTCTGACTGGTAACAGAAAACCCAACAAAGACTTGGGATATATGTACTCTGACTGGTAACAGAAAACCCAACAAAGACTTGGGACATATGTAATCTGACTGGTAACAGAAAACCCAACAAAGACTTGGGACAAACTCACCCTGACTGACTGGTAATAGAGTACCACAAGATAGCGGTTACACACATTAAATCCTGACAGATGATCACAGGCATTCTTGGCATCAAAGATGTCCTCGTACACAACAAATGCTGTCCCTTTTGTTTCTGGAGTGTTGCCGCTGAAACAAAACAAAAGAGAGTTATTGCCCATCCATACACATGAGCACCATCAGCTCTAATTTGTACAAGCACCGTTTTATTCATCTCCTACTAAACTTGCTTTCAAATAGCTGCAAGAAAACTTGCTACTCACAATAGGTGGATCTTGCTACTCACAATAGGTGGATCTTGCTACCCACAATAGGTGGACCTTGCTACCCACAGTAGATGGATCTTGCTACCCACAGTAGGTGGACCTTGCTACCCACAATAGGTAGACCTTGCTACCCACAGTAGGTGGACCTTGCTACCCACAATAGGTGGATCTTGCTACCCACAATAGGTGGATCTTGCTACCCACAATAGGTGGACCTTGCTACCCACAGTAGGTGGACCTTGCTACCCACAATAGGTAGACCTTGCTACCCACAATAGGTGGATCTTGCTACCCACAATAGGTGAAACTTGCTACCCACAGTAGGTGGATCTTGCTACCCACAGTAGGTGGACCTTGCTATCCACAATAGGTAAACTTTGCTACCCATAATAGGTGGACCTTGCTACCCACAATAGATGGACCTTGCTGAGAAGCTTTGCTCCTCTGGTGGGTCCTAGAAATATGAGAAATCCACTCCATGTATGATAGCATGGCTGCACTGGCTTCATATATGACAGCATGTGGAGCTGCACTGGCTTCATGTATGACAGCATGTGGAGCTGCACTGGCTTCATGTATGACAGCATGTGGAGCTGCACTGGCTTCATGTATGACAGCATGTGGAGCTGCACTGGCTTCATGTATGATAGAATGTGGAGCTGCACTGGATCTACACCATAGAAGCAGTGATGTCAAGTATGGAACACTCAGTAATCCATCATATCTTTTTTTCTTTTTTCATGTATATGCTGCAGGACTTTGGCTGTTTTCTGGTCATGGAAGTCAATAATGTTGGGACAAAAGCTATTGATGATTGTGAGGGTGACTATCTATGACTTATTTATGATTATCTATGACTTGTGTATGACTGTCTATGACTTATATATGACTATCTATGACATGTATGACTTATATATGACTAACTATGACATGCATGACTAACTATGACTTGTGTATGACTATCTATGACCTTTCCTTAACCATGTGTGCACTTAAAGGCGACTTCTTTTGTTTACCCTGCCCAATTTAAGTGACATGAGTCTTTGCTCACATAGCCTATACGCTGTGATATAGTTCTAATTGCCTTAAAAATCACAGAGACTGTCTCATCCTTCCCTATGCCTACTAGACTTTTGTGTCACTGTCTGGTTCCAAGAAGTACTTCAGAAAAATGATTCCTGATTTCTGTGAATCAAAAGACTCTGTTCCTCTCGTCCACAAACACAGATAGAAAAGTCACACAATTTTTCTGGTTTCCATGTGAGTCAGATAAGTTTATATTCTGTCTCTCTATAGACATCAGACCAGTTTACATGTTGTCCCTAGGAGTTGTACACAATTATGTTTTGTCCCTACAGGACATAAGCAAGTTTGTATCTTGTTCCTATATGAGTCACACAAGTTAATATTCTGTCCCTAGAGAAGACAAAAAAGGTTATATTTTGTCCCTACAGGACATAAGCAAGTTTGTATTTTGTTCCTATATGAGTCAAACAAGTTAATATTCTGTCCCTAGAGAAGACAAGAAAGGTTATGTTTTGTCTCTACAGGACATAAGCAAGTTTTTATCTATATGAGTCAAACAAGTTAATCTTATGTCCCTAGAGAAGACAAGAAAGGTTACGTTTTATCTGTACAGGCATCAGATAAACTTGTTGCTCCTAGCAGTCACACGAGGTTATCTTTGTCTCTGTGAGTAAACTGAGTTCATATTTTGTCAAGGAGTCAAAAAAGTTTATATTTTGTCTCTATGAATCAAACAAGTTCATATTTTTCCAAGTTTACATTTTATCCCTAGAGAAGTCACAAGTTTACATTTTGACCCTTTTTTATTTTATATCTTATATCCTTCCTGTGTCGTTAAATGTCACATAGGTAGTGTGCCAATTTTAACTGTCTTAGATGAGTCTTTCAACCTCATCAAGGTATTTTATGCCTATTAATTTGGACTCTCTGAACAATGTCCCCTTCAGAGTTTCACACGGTCTGCCTCTTTTTCTTTGGCCTGTTGTGTTCCACTTTATAGCTTGTTTTGGGATTCTCTGACTGTTTCTTCTCATCACGTGACCAACATATGTCCATCTCCTTTTCCATGAGACTGGTTGTTGTTCAGTCATCTGTCTTATCTCCACATTGTTCTTGAATTCATTCCACTTGATGCCAAGTATTTTCCTCAGGCATTTGTTTTCAAAAGAGTCTAATTTCTTGTCTACTTCTTTAGTTGTTTTCGAGCTTTCGCATGCATAAATGATGATTGATATTACATTTTTAATTGAATAGTCTTAACTTGGTTTCTGTGTTTATAACTTTTGAATTCCATATGTTCTCAAGATTCTTGAAGACTGATGCTGCTTTTGCAATTCTAATTCTAACTTCCCTTCTGGTGTCACTATACTTGTCTATGGAGCTGCCAAGGTATGCAAATTGACTGACTTCTTCAATATCTGTCACTTCTACATGTATTTTTCCATTCTGATTACTGGCAAGTTTCATTATATTTGTTTTGTCCTTGTTAATTTCAAGTCTTATTTTGCTAGCCAGTGAAGACAGACTATCTGTTTTTTCTTGCATGGAATTCACATTGTTGCTGATAAGAGTTATGTCATCTGCAAAATCAAGATCTTTTAGTTGGGTCCTACGTACCCGGTCAATACCTGTGTTACCTGTGCAGCATTTCTTCATTATGAAGTCTACTGTAATTCCAAAAAGCAAAGGAGACTGTATAGATCCTTGTTTCATGCCTGTTTCAATCTGGAATCTATTCACTCATCCCTTCTTCTGTTTTGACTGCACAATCATATCCATTGTAGAAGTCTTTAATGATGTTGACAATTTTAGATGGTATTCCATATAGACTTGTAAATCTCCACAATGAATCTGTCTATGCTATCATGCCTTTCTAAAGTCTATGAAGTTCAGTATTAATGGTTTCTGCTTTTCAATATGTTCTTCAAGTATTATTCTTAGAGTAAAGATCTGGTCAAGACAGCTTCTCCCTTTTTTAAATCCTGCTTGTTCTTCTCTCACAGCAGCATCCACTATATCTTTTAGTTTATTCAAAATGACCTTGCAAAATACTTTTGACACATCTAATATTAAGGCTACTCCTCTGCAAATGTTACAATCACTAAGGTTGCCTTTTTTTGGTATTTTAACAATGATTCCTTTTTTCCATTTAGAAGGGACCTTTTCTTCTTTCCAAATCTTATTAAACATTCTCTGTAGTTGTCTCATGTTGTCACTATTGACAGCTTTTAACATTTTGAGTGTTATTTCATCTTCACCTGCAGCTCTCTTAACCATTAAATTCACTGCTGTTTCAATTTCATGCAATGTAATTTCATCTAGGTTGACATTTAGTTGTGGGGCTGGTAAGTCGGTTTCAAGGTTTAACAATTCTTTTCAGTGTGGTCGATTAAATATTTCTTGGAAGTGTTCAGCCCATCTTTGCTTTTGGTCTTTACTTGATGTTAATAGGGTTCCAGTTTTGTTAAAGACTGGTCTTTCTTTAGATGTAATAGTACCTGTTAGCCTCTTTTGTACGTTATATAAAGTTTTACTGTCTCCTGTTTTTGCTGCTTTCTCTGCCTCTTTTGCCATATTGTCTATGTAATATCTTTTATCCCTTCTAGCTGAACTTTTTACTTTCTTGTCTATTTCTTTGTATGTTCTTTCACCAGATCTTTCCCAAGGTCTGTCTTTACATTCAACATGTCTAATTTGGCTGCTCATCTTTCATGTATGTACTTCCACGTGTTTTCTGATATCCATGCTTTTCTATTTGTTTTTTTCAGTCCAGCGCTTGCTTTTACTGCTGTGATTATGGCTGTGCTGTAAGAATTCCATAATTCACCTATACCTATCTCCTCTGCTTCACTGGGTGTTGTGGAATGATTGACAAGTTCCTGATTGAAATTACTGTTAGTATTTTCTTCTTGTTGGGTGTGGCTGTTTATCTTTCTGTGTACTGATTTCTTATGCTGGCTTTTCAGTTTTAGTTTTATTTTCCCTATACACAGGTTGTGATCACTGTTAACATCTGCACCCCTATAAGCCCTTACATCTATCAGAGATGTTCTGTTGACCCTTTGCTTTATCTGAAATGGCCACTTCCCCATACTTACACACGAATCTGTCGTATGGCTCCATATTTCCCAAAGATGTCATACATTTCCTCAGCTGTGATCTTGTATGGAAGGTTCTTGACATACAAGACTCTGTTTACTTCAGGCGGAAGCCGAACCTTGATTTAAAACACTTACAAAATTAGCATAAATATCAGCAAAAAAAAAAACAAAAAACAAACAAACAAACAAAACCAACCTTATCTTGTCTCCTTCTCCATATAGCTTTCAGTGTTGATGGGACAATCAGGCGTCTTGATAAGTCTGCAATTTGCTGCTGACCAATATTCTAATTTTATGATGCACATTTTAAAATCAAATAAGAGAGCTGGACTAGGGCATGGACTTCCGCTGCTCTTATTTTTTCCAGATAATGATCAATCTTTCATATTTGTTTGTTCTACAATATCTTGGCAGGCTGGTGGCGACTGCTAAAGAAGCACTGCACACTGTCAGCTTATTAGTTTCATCTCACACCTCACACGGTAAACTGCTGCCAAGCCAACATGATGCTATGCTTCAACACCTTCACCTCACAGGCTGCAGACCAAGCCAACATCATCCTATGTTTCAACACCTTCACCTCACAGCTTGCAGGCCAGGCCAACATCATCCTATGTTTCAACATCTTCACCTCACAGCTTGCAGGCCAAGCTAACATCATCCTATGTTTCAACACCTTCTCCTCACAGCTTGCAGGCCAAGCCAACATCATCCTATGTTTCAACACCTTCACCTCACAGCTTGCAGGCCAAGCCAACATCATCCTATGTTTCAACACCTTCACCTCACAGCTTGCAGGCCAAGCCAACATCATCCTATGTTTCAACACCTTCACCTCACAGCTTGCAGGCCAAGCCAACATCATCCTATGTTTCAACACCTTCACCTCACAGCTTGCAGGCCAAGCCAACATCATCCTATGTTTCAACACCTTCACCTCACAGGCTGCAAGCCAAGCCAACATCATCCTATCTTTCAACACCTTCACCTCACAGCTTGCAGGCCAAGCCAACATCATCCTATGTTTCAACACCTTCACCTCACAGGCTGCAGGCCAGGCCAACATCATCCTATGTTTCAACATCTTCACCTCACAGCTTGCAGGCCAAGCTAACATCATCCTATGTTTCAACACCTTCTCCTCACAGCTTGCAGGCCAAGCCAACATCATCCTATGTTTCAACACCTTCACCTCACAGCTTGCAGGCCAAGCCAACATCATCCTATGTTTCAACACCTTCACCTCACAGCTTGCAGGCCAAGCCAACATCATCCTATGTTTCAACACCTTCACCTCACAGCTTGCAGGCCAAGCCAACATCATCCTATGTTTCAACACCTTCACCTCACAGCTTGCAGGCCAAGCCAACATCATCCTATGTTTCAACACCTTCACCTCACAGGCTGCAAGCCAAGCCAACATCATCCTATCTTTCAACACCTTCACCTCACAGCTTGCAGGCCAAGCCAACATCATCCTATGTTTCAACACCTTCACCTCACAGGCTGTAGACCAAGCCAACATCATCCTATGTTTCAACACCTTCACCTCACAGCTTGCAGGCCAAGCCAACATCATCCTATGTTTCAACACCTTCACCTCACAGCTTGCAGGGCAAGCCAACATCATCCTATGTTTCAACACCTTCACCTCACAGCTTGCAGGCCAAGCCAACATCATCCTATGTTTCAACACCTTCACCTCACAGGCTGCAGGCCAAGCCAACATCATCCTATGTTTCAACACCTTCACCTCACAGCTTGCAGGCCAAGCCAACATCATCCTATGTTTCAACACCTTCACCTCACAGCTTGCAGGCCAAGCCAACATCATCCTATGTTTCAACACCTTCACCTCACAGGCTGCAAGCCAAGCCAACATCATCCTATCTTTCAACACCTTCACCTCACAGGCTGCAGGCCAAGCCAACATTATCCTATGATTCAACACCTTCACCTTACAGGCTGCAGGGAACACCAGCTCACAGTTCCAAAGAGATAGAAGAAGATCATGAAGAATGTTGATCTTTCTTCAGGTTCTCTGTACACCACTCTAGTCTGCTGGTGATGGAGGAGAGTAACAGCACATTTCTGGAAAGTTTCTGTGGTGCAGAATTACCCGTAGATATTTTTAGTAAAGCACAGAGAGTACAACACCGACCAAGATGATGTCCACAAAAAAAAAAAAAAAATGGCTGAACAACACAAATGTTGATTTGTAAGAAACTACATGTTTGTTGCCCGCAGTGGTCTCTGTACAGGTCTGACTGCTGCTCACAAGCCATGTCTATCATGCCAGGTAAACTCAGCAATGCTGTCTGGTAATCAGTTTCTCATTTTCAGTGATTGGGATTGATTACACAAAATGCTTTTCATTTTCTTGAATGCTGTTTTGTTTTGATGACTGGTAGTGACAAATTATATAATCATTTTCTAAGTTATTCTGTATCACTGTACAGTGTTGATAATGAAGGGATTATATGCTGAAAATGCATATTATGTCATATACCTCGTTGGCTGAGTGGTTAGGCACTTGGTCTACTAATCCAGTGGTACTGGGTTCAAGTCCCAGCAGTGGGGATTTTTTTTTTCCAGTACCACCACACCCAAAAGGCCCTTGGGTCCACCCAGCGTCTAAAAATGGGTACCAGAGAAATCTTGGAAGGTAAAGCAGCCAGGAGTGATACTGACCACACCACACTTTCATGTGCAGAAGGTCTTGGAAATACAAGCCTAACACCATATCCCCAGTGTGCCTTAATGGCATGGAAAAGGAAAGATTTTACCTTCTACCTAGTGATAAATTAACTCTTTAATTATGACCAGTCAGAATTTCTCTCCTTTTTTTTCATGATTCATCAGTGTCACTGGCCAAAGATAATAGTGCTAAATTCAATATGTAACTCAACATCATGATAATCTAGAGAAGACCGTCTTGGAAGGGTACATAATGGGAAAAAGAAAGAGAAGAAGACCAAAGCGAATATGGCTGCAAGACATCGCTGGACACATCAGCGGCAGGCCATCTTGCTTACAACCGAGAGGCCTATAGAAGAGCTATTATGGAGGCAAATTTCCGCAAGGGACATGCAAATGACTGACTGACTGAATTAATTTAATTAGTTTTAATGAAAATGCTTCAAAATATTGGCCTGTCAGATATACGACACTGCAGAAAAGAGCTATAAAATCACCACTGAACATCATGCTTGCTTGCGTGATATTTATTTTTGTTTTTTCAGATCTCCCTTAAGACTTGTCTAAACATACACGGAAATTTTAGGTGTGTGATGTGTGACAGTTATGTGGATATAATACACACACACACACACAGGGAAGGAGAGTGAGGGGGGAGAGAGAGATAGAATCCTATTTGGTGAATGGCAAACGGACACCGGAGATGGGGCAGTGTCTTGGACAGTTCAACCCCACGCCCACAAGCCCATTATGTACATCAGGTTGGAAATTCGCTATTACAGAGAGTGAAACAACTACTATACAAATTCCACGATCATCAGAGGAAATAATCCCTTCTCTATTACCAGTGAGTCGGTCATGTAATAAAAACCATTATCGGTATTAGGTAACAAAACAATGTACAGCAATATTAAGCCAGACTTCACAGTTAAAACTTGTTTCCTCGCTGAAATAATATCACCACCACGTTGTACTACGTTAAACAGTAGATAAAAATTTGTTTATGATTTTAAAAAGTGTAACGCATGACAATTTAGAATCAACACTTACGTTTCCCCTCTTGTTCATCGCCATCTTGTCAACGATTTGTTTGCCAGATTTTCAGTCATTCACCAACTGAAAATGTGTTAAAATGTTTCTGATATCTAACATCTTCCTTAAAATAAAGAAATTTTATTATATAATTCTAACAAAATATATTTGTTTAAATAAATTAACTTAAAGTAGATTTAATGATGCATTTATTTCAGAAAGCGAAAATCAGAAACAAGATATTTTTGTAGGCCACAGTGGTCAATAGTTCATGGACCGTTTATCCGAAACTTTTTAAAAGGACGCAGCTGTTGGGGGTACAGGACATTGCTGACATATCAGAAAGATGGCACAGCAGGGGTTCTCAATCATTTGGAAATTATTTCCCTCACCCTGGAAGGGGAGGTGGCAGTAATTGCAGATTGACTGACATGTTTTTTCAGGAATATGGGAATCTGGAACTACATGATTGAACTGGTTAGTCAGCTACAGCTAACATTCTCCTCTTCCACAATCATAATTCCTCCCCACTAAGTTCCACTCCCTTCTCACTTATTATACACGGCTAGAACCTCTTCACAGCATCACATTACAGCCCTTCAGCCCTTACTATAATCACATATTTCACCTTCTCCCAGCTAGATTACCATCACTCTCTCCCCTCCTCGGTTTCCCCACCCACCACCTCAGTTACGACCCACCTGTCACACATCCATTTAAATACTCTCTACACTCCACCATGCGCATTTCTGACACTCAGCGTCGGACAAGCCACAGCTTCTTACAAATTATAGCTAAGAGCACTATTCATTTTTGTTTTATTATTATTATTTTTTCTTTTTAACATAGCTTTCATGTGAATTTATATTTTATCTCCTCTTTCTACTTCTTCGTCCTGTATGTTTTTCTATGATTAAGGCTCACGCCGAAACGTCACAATTGTGTATTCGTTAAGTAATAAAGCTGTTCCTACGTCCCCCCCCCCCTAGTTTATACATTTTGGAATCACAGCTTTACTGCAATAGCTCCGTGTATAATTGAATACTCATACATTAATTATTATTATGGACATGTATGCATATTTGGAATATACTTTGAGTCATACAATCTTTGAAAAGGAATGTGATGGAGAGGTTTGGCATTCTGATATATATGGAAATGCTGAGGACCGGAGAGCCTCTGGGTAAAAGATTTTTTTAAGCTAACGCACTCCATTTGTACGTGTGTGTGTGTGTCTGTGTCTGTCTGTCTGTGTGTGTGGAAAGGAAAAAAAAGAGGGGGGGGGGGATTTCTTGACCTAAAAACGTCACTGTATGTAAGAACAACACTCCCCAGAAGCAAATGAACATTTGCAACACAGAAGCCAACAATCCTCAAACTTAAAGAAAAACTTCTGTGTCTGTTTTGTAGGGAGTGGCTTCAGCTTCTAGAAGACTCTTGGCCTGTCCAGTCTGACGTGGATCTACTGCCAGGTCATGTGGGAGTCAAAGGCACCGAGAGAGCGGGCAAACTGGCAGGCACGGCATTTATTTCAGGGCACATTAAAAATGGACACTGAGGAGATTGCAAGAGCCACCTTGAATAGGCTGATCATGGAGGACAACAATCACGTCAGGAGATGATCATATTGGGGAAGGAGAGAGAGAGGAAATGGGGTTTTTTTTCTGAAAGAAGTGGTTTAGTGCGTGTTATCCACAACCAGTGTGTGACTGGATCCATCAATAGGGGCACACGTCAGTGGATGTTGGAAGGGAACGCGGAGCACATATGGGAATGCCCGGAGAGGGGGAGATGGCTGTCTCTGATTATAGTTCACAGATTTTGTTTTTGTTTTGTTAACTCTCGTAGTTCAGAGGCTCAGCTTCTTTACAACAGAAGCCGACAGTCAAACAATCAGTCAGTCATTTGCATGTCTCTTGCGGAACTTAGCCTTCCTAACAGCTCTCCTGTAGGCCTCTCGGTTGTGAGGAAGATGTTCTGCTGCTGATACATCCATTTGCAGATTATTAACGATGTCCTGCAGACATCTTCGCTTTGGTCTTCATCTCCTTCTTTTTCCCATTATTTAGCCTTCCAAGACTGTCTTCTCTAAATTATCATGACATTTCAATCAGTCAGTCAGTCAGTCATGTGCATGTCCCTCGCAGAACGTTACCCCTCTAACAATCTTCTCTAAATTATCATTACGCTAAATATGTCCAAAATATTTAAGTTTTCTCTGTTTAATCTTCTTTAATAGACTCTTTCCACGCCTGAAGTCCATATATTCCCACTTCCCCGGAGAGAAAAAAAAAAGGGGGGGGGGGGGGGGGGGGAGATAATGCCATATGTTTCGTTTCTATTAAAAACCGGTGTAACTTTTTCATTGTAAACGTTTTATTTGCACCTGTCCAGTGACACTTCATAGTTCAATCCAAAGCGTGATTAGCAATAGAGTGAAATGGATGTTTTTTAAAGAGAATTTTCAATATTTGTTGTGATTTCAGAGGCGTGCCCTGTGGCTAGACCACTGTTTTTGAATGTACCCGAAGTGGATCTAGACCTATAAAACGGACTGGAGAAGTAGTTAGAAGGTTATTTCTAACATTTTTTTAGTGAGCATGCCACATATCATCACACGACGAAATCAGATAGATCTACAAGTAGGTCTAGACATCGCCAATGGTAAATAGTGTAGATCTAGACATCGCCGATGGTAGGTAGTATACAGTCACAGCTAAAATCATCACACTAGTTCTTTTTTCAAGACGCTGGCGATGGTTGGGACATGTGCTCCGAATGACTGACAACTCACTACCAAAAATAGCACTAAGATGGACACCACAGGGGAACATAAGTAAGGGTAGACCAAAAGAGACATGGAGAAGAACAACAGAAAGGATGTTGAGCAATAGAGCGCTCACCTGGGCAAGAGCAGAAAAAAAGGCGAAGGACAGGCATTTGTGAAAAACCCTTGTGGAAGCCCCATGTGCCCTGGGCACTTAAGGTTCAGAGAGAGAGAGTTCTTTTTTCCTAAAAGAACTCTTCATTTATGAAATATTCTTACATTTACAGCTATTTTAATGCATAATACTTATACTTTTAACATGGAAATACTATGTTACATTCACTTTTACAATTATACCAATTATACATATCAAGACACGCGTTTCTAATCTGGCAAAAATGGATCGTCCGCGTTTTTTCCTCTGGCATAGAAAGAGTCAATATTCAGTTCTTGTAGTTTGGATATATTTGTTCTTTTTTGTGTCCATGATATTTGAAGGACTCTTCTGTTGCATTTACATTCAAAGTCATTTATATGTTTCTCAGCTGTTTTGTTAAGAGTCCAGGTCTCACAGCCATACGTTGCGATGGGAAAAATGTATTCCCTTACAAATCTTATTTTTATGGTTCTGTCTGTTCCTCTCCACAGATTCTTTAGTTGTTTTATTTTCTGAAGAGTGATAGATGTCCTCCTTTTAATTTCCCTCATTGTATCTCCATTATTAGTTAATAATGATCCAAGATATTCAAAACTGTCCAGTCTTCCAATTCTTCCTCATTGATACATATTTCATCTTTTACCTTCAAACAAACATGTCAAGACCCCAATTCGGCTACAATTTTAGACTTGGACGCCATCTTTGCTACGCGCTGACAACTGCCTCCACAGACCCGTGTTCTTGCAGCGAGAGGGCAGCAGGCAAAAGCACGCCACATCCTCCAGAGTTGCCAGCCACACAACCCACACAACATATCTGACCAGACCCCTAGACCTCCCGCCCCCCCGTACAGGAGAAGCTCAAAGACGATGCGAAAGCGCAGGTAATAATTGTTCATTTGTGAGAGACAACGGCGTCGGTAATTGAGCGAAGGAATAAGAAAAAGAAAGAAATAAATGAAGAAGAAAAAGAATACGTGAACCAGTAACCAGGTTTCTCAAAATGTTCCACCAAAAAAAAGGAAGCTTATCGATTTCTGTCTATTTATCTGCTCGGTATCGCGGGTCTTTTTGTGTGGAAAGCTACAGAATATTAGAACAAGATTTTAGCCATTTTTATTTCATTGTTCTTGGAAACTGTGTCGTCACTGTAAGCCACACAGTCTGTTCGTCACTGTAAGCCACAAAACCTGCTCGTCACTGTAAGCCACACAGCCTGTATCATCACTGTAAGCCACACAGCCTGTATCATCACTGTAAGCCACACGGCCTGTATCATCTCTGTAAGCCACACAGCATGTATCATCACTGTAAGCCACACAGCCTGTATCATCACTGTAAGCCACACGGCCTGTATCATCTCTGTAAGCCACACAGCATGTATCATCACTGTAAGCCACACAGCCTGTATCATCTCTGTAAGCCACACAGCCTGTATCATCACTGTAAGCCACACGGCCTGTATCATCTCTGTAAGCCACACAGCATGTATCATCACTGTAAGCCACACAGCCTGTATCGTCACTGTAAGCCACACGGCCTGTATCGCCACTGTAAGCCACACAGCCTGTATCGTCACTGTAAGCCACACAACCTGTATCATCACTGTAAGCCACACAGTCTGTATCATCACTGTAAGCCACACGGCCTGTATCGTCACTGTAAGCCACACAGTCTGTATCGCCACTGTAAGCCACACAACCTGTATCGTCACTGTAAGCCACACAACCTGTATCGTCACTGTAAGCCACACAACCTGTATCATCACTGTAAGCCACACAGCCTGTATCGTCACTGTAGGCCACACAGTCTGTATCATCACTGTAAGCCACACGGCCTGTATCATCACTGTAAGCCACACGGCCTGTATCATCACTGTAAGCCACACGGCCTGTATCATCACTGTAAGCCACACAGTCTGTATCATCACTGTAAGCCACACAACCTGTATCGTCTGTGTAACCCACACAGCATGTATCGTCACTGTAAGCCACACAGTCTGTATCATCACTGTAAGCCACACGGCCTGTATCATCACTGTAAGCCACACAGTCTGTATCATCACTGTAAGCCACACGGCCTGTATCGTCTGTGTAACCCACACAGCATGTATCGTCACTGTAAGCCACACAGCATGTATCATCATTGTAAGCCACACAACCTGTATCATCACTGTAAGCCACACAACCTGTATCATCACTGTAAGCCACACAACCTGTATCGTCACTGTAAGCCAAACAGTCTGTTCGTCACTGTAAGCCACAAAACCTGCTCATCACTGTAAGCCACACAGCCTGTATCATCACTGTAAGCCACATAACCTGTATCATCACTGTAAGCCACACGGCCTGTGCGTTTCTTTAAACCAGACAGCCTGTTCTCTCATGTTTCTCTTTCTTCTGAGAAGTTTAGCATCAGTCATGGAAGCTAGCGCACATCAAAGTGCTAACACTGGAGATTTTGTATCGTTCCAGGCTTACTGTGTCATGTACTCTATCACGTTTCTACACTGAAGCACTATAGCACAATGTTTTAGTCTGTTTCAGTGTTCTTGGCTTGTCCTTATATAATTCATGCCTCTATATATGGCTCCCATAGTCACGTGGTAAGTCCTTATATAGTCCATCTCTCTCTCTCTCTCTCTCTCTATATATATATATATATATAGACTCATGTGGTCACGTGATTGTCAGTTAGCAGTCATATTTGTAGGTGTAAGTTTCAATTTTATTTATTTTGCAGTTCAGAAAGTTTCCGTGCACTTTGTGGACTGTGGCAGATAACTCACCTGCAAGATCACAGCTAACACCTGCCTCCCTCACACCTGAGGTCCTCAGATAGTAACTCCTACCAACAGCTAACATCTGACCTCACACATGAAACCCTCATATAGCAACATCTAACAACCGCTAACACCTGGCCTCACATTTCAAACCTTCAGACAGCAACTCCTATCAACAGCTAACATATGACCTCATACCTGAAGCTCTCAAATAACAACTCCTATCAGCCTCTATCAACTGGCCTCACACCTCAATCACTCAGATAGCAACTCCTATCATACGCTAACACCTGGCTTCACATCCCAATCACTCAGATAGCAGCTCCTATCAACCACTAACACCCGGTCTCACACCTCAATCACTCAGATAGCAACTCCTATCAACCACTAACACCCGGTCTCACATTTCAATCACTCAGATAGCAGCTCCTATCAACCACTAACACCCGGTCTCACACCTCAATCACTCAGATAGCAACTCCTATCAACCACTAACACCCGGTCTCACACCTCAATCACTCAGATAGCAACTCCTATCAACCACTAACACCCGGTCTCACACCTCAGTCACTCAGATAGCAGCTCCTATCAACCACTAACACCTGGCCTCACATTTCAATCACTCAGATAGCAGCTCCTATCAACCACTAACACCTGGCCTCACATTTCAATCACTCAGATAGCAGCTCCTATCAACCACTAACACCTGGCCTCACATTTCAATCACTCAGATAGCAGCTCCTATCAACCACTAACACCTGGCCTCACACCTTAATCACCCAGATAGCAGCTCCTATCAACCACTAACACCCGGCCTCACACCTTAATCACTCAGATAGCAGCTCCTATCAACCGCTATCAACTGGCCTCACACCTCAATCACTCAGATAGCAGCTCCTATCAACCACTAACATATGACCTCATACCTGAAGCTCTCAAATAACAACTCCTATCAGCCTCTATCAACTGGCCTCACACCTCAATCACTCAGATAGCAACTCCTATCATACGCTAACACCTGGCTTCACATCCCAATCACTCAGATAGCAGCTCCTATCAACCACTAACACCCGGTCTCACACCTCAATCACTCAGATAGCAACTCCTATCAACCACTAACACCCGGTCTCACATTTCAATCACTCAGATAGCAGCTCCTATCAACCACTAACACCCGGTCTCACACCTCAATCACTCAGATAGCAACTCCTATCAACCACTAACACCCGGTCTCACACCTCAATCACTCAGATAGCAACTCCTATCAACCACTAACACCCGGTCTCACACCTCAGTCACTCAGATAGCAGCTCCTATCAACCACTAACACCTGGCCTCACATTTCAATCACTCAGATAGCAGCTCCTATCAACCACTAACACCTGGCCTCACATTTCAATCACTCAGATAGCAGCTCCTATCAACCACTAACACCTGGCCTCACATTTCAATCACTCAGATAGCAGCTCCTATCAACCACTAACACCTGGCCTCACACCTTAATCACCCAGATAGCAGCTCCTATCAACCACTAACACCCGGCCTCACACCTTAATCACTCAGATAGCAGCTCCTATCAACCGCTATCAACTGGCCTCACACCTCAATCACTCAGATAGCAGCTCCTATCAACCACTAACACCCGGCCTCACACCTTAATCACTCAGATAGCAGCTCCTATCAACCGCTATCAACTGGCCTCACACCTCAATCACTCAGATAGCAGCTCCTATCAACCGCTATCAACTGGCCTCACACCTTAATCACTCAGATAGCAGCTCCTATCAACCACTAACACCCGGCCTCACACCTTAATCACTCAGATAGCAGCTCCTATCAACCACTAACACCCGGCCTCACACCTTAATCACTCAGATAGCAGCTCCTATCAAGCACTAACAGCTGTTCTAACACTCAACTGCCATGAACGGCATGAGCGTTGAATTTACCTGACAATCCTTGTGGCACGAGGATAGGAAATCTAATCTTCTAGAACGAGTTTTTTCCCTTCTAATCACTCGTTGAAACTAAACTGAAGATTTTACATAAGAGAAAACCACCAAACCTGGACTAGTCATTGATTCGACGATTATAGTCTGAGAATTTCAAAGATTTCATTGACATTTGCTGTTACCTTGACAACTGAAATATAGTCTTTGGCCAGTGTAGTCCCCTCTTAAACTTTTCATCCCCCTGTTTCCCCCCCCCCCACCCATTTCAAAGCAGACGACGCCCATATTGCAGTATTTCGTGACAGCAATACAGTTTCTTGACTAGGTGATTAAAGAAAGAAAGGAAGAAAGAAAGAAAGGAAGAAAGAAAGAAAGAAAGAAAGAAGCCAGGATAATGGGAGGCACAGTGACCTCATAGCCTTGAAGCTAATCCTTGTCCTCTAGAAATCAATATTTATATTTCTCTCTCTCCCTCTTTTGTTTTCCCTTTCCCTCGCACACACACACATGTATACACATATCCACACATTCACATTCTGATATACACACATGTATACACATATCCACACATTCACATTCTGATATACACACATGTATACATATATCCACATTCACATTCTGATATACACACAGCCGTACACATCAATCCCAAGGTCGTGCAACTTCGTTGCTTTTTACTACGTTAAAAAAAAAAAGTTGCAAACAATGAAGCTTATGCACAGCAACATGTGCGACATAGTTGCTTGGTTTAACCTGTAATTTGCGGCAGAACTTGCGTGCATGTTTGTGTAAAATTCTGCGAAGTTGACAAGTTTGATTTCTAGACGACAGATAATTGTCCACATGGCCAGCCTTGTAAAGTAGTATTTCGCTAGGCCCGAGTACTGACCTGCCAACAGGGCCTCATTAAACCAGTATTTGGTTCTCTTCAATTATCTGGTGAAATATTTTATCATCAGCTGCCGTACTGTCTCTCTCTCTCGAGCACAGCTACTAGGAGAATACGAGTGTGAAAAGATGACACTTGTATAGAGTGGTCTGTTGCTATTAAAGATTTGAAAACTACTGTACTGAATTATTACATGTTGTTGTTGCCTTAGGCTTGGTACTTGTTAAACCAAGCGGTAGATTGTCACATTATTATACACCACGTGACTCAACAATAGAACCAGGTTCACCAACTTTACAATAACCACAGAGTGTCACAATATTCTCCACACACACACAGAGGACTAGACTCACATTTGAACTCATGAAGGAAGCAAGAGTTCAAGTTACAAAGTCAACATTTATTGATTGAATAGAATGTTGGATGAACTATGTGGATGAGGCAAAACAAAGATCTGTCAACATGACAGGGTGATCACAAAAAGTACACTGTACTTCCCGGGCATGAGAGCAATGCCATGGGGAAGGAAATAATGACCAATATCAGAGCAGTTACAAATGAAGACAACTTACAATTCTTTGAAACTCCAAAAATCGTCCACATTACCACACATCCTCAAAAAGGTGAGAACCGCTGTAACACTTTCGGTCTAGTCAATAACAATATTACTACACTGACTACATTCTTTCTAAGAAAAACTTTGTCCTACAGGACAATTACTATAGCAATAAATCTAAGGCATACTTTGAAAACTTCTACTGAATAGTGACTTCTAGAAAAACTCAAACATAACTTCTATATGACTGTCTAACTTTCCTCACAATAATAATTCTCATAATCATACTCCTTCAACTCAACACTGGGTTCTTTTATATTACAAGCATTTTCTCTGCTATCCTTCCAGAACTATCTCTCCGTGAAATTCGCATTCACGCAAAAAGTATTTGTTATGGCCTTCACTATAGCATGAGATTCCAAACTCCGTGCGAGTTCACAAAATTTGACTCATGCCCTGAACTTTTGTAAATCGCCTGTTTAAGACCTTGGACTAGTCTCTGAAAAACAACCTAATTTTAGCTAGCCATAAAAAAACAAGTCTAGAGAAAGTTCAATTATAGTCTGAGAATTTCAAAGATTTCATTGACATTTGCTGTTACCTTGACAACTGAAATATAGTCTTTGGCCAGTGTAGTCCCCTCTTAAACTTTTCATCCCCCTGTTTCCCCCCCCCCCACCCATTTCAAAGCAGACGACGCCCATATTGCAGTATTTCGTGACAGCAATACAGTTTCTTGACTAGGTGATTAAAGAAAGAAAGGAAGAAAGAAAGAAAGGAAGAAAGAAAGAAAGAAAGAAAGAAGCCAGGATAATGGGAGGCACAGTGACCTCATAGCCTTGAAGCTAATCCTTGTCCTCTAGAAATCAATATTTATATTTCTCTCTCTCCCTCTTTTGTTTTCCCTTTCCCTCGCACACACACACATGTATACACATATCCACACATTCACATTCTGATATACACACATGTATACACATATCCACACATTCACATTCTGATATACACACATGTATACATATATCCACACATTCACATTCTGATATACACACAGCCGTACACATCAATCCCAAGGTCGTGCAACTTCGTTGCTTTTTACTACGTTAAAAAAAAAAAGTTGCAAACAATGAAGCTTATGCACAGCAACATGTGCGACATAGTTGCTTGGTTTAACCTGTAATTTGCGGCAGAACTTGCGTGCATGTTTGTGTAAAATTCTGCGAAGTTGACAAGTTTGATTTCTAGACGACAGATAATTGTCCACATGGCCAGCCTTGTAAAGTAGTATTTCGCTAGGCCCGAGTACTGACCTGCCAACAGGGCCTCATTAAACCAGTATTTGGTTCTCTTCAATTATCTGGTGAAATATTTTATCATCAGCTGCCGTACTGTCTCTCTCTCTCGAGCACAGCTACTAGGAGAATACGAGTGTGAAAAGATGACACTTGTATAGAGTGGTCTGTTGCTATTAAAGATTTGAAAACTACTGTACTGAATTATTACATGTTGTTGTTGCCTTAGGCTTGGTACTTGTTAAACCAAGCGGTAGATTGTCACATTATTATACACCACGTGACTCAACAATAGAACCAGGTTCACCAACTTTACAATAACCACAGAGTGTCACAATATTCTCCACACACACACAGAGGACTAGACTCACATTTGAACTCATGAAGGAAGCAAGAGTTCAAGTTACAAAGTCAACATTTATTGATTGAATAGAATGTTGGATGAACTATGTGGATGAGGCAAAACAAAGATCTGTCAACATGACAGGGTGATCACAAAAAGTACACTGTACTTCCCGGGCATGAGAGCAATGCCATGGGGAAGGAAATAATGACCAATATCAGAGCAGTTACAAATGAAGACAACTTACAATTCTTTGAAACTCCAAAAATCGTCCACATTACCACACATCCTCAAAAAGGTGAGAACCGCTGTAACACTTTCGGTCTAGTCAATAACAATATTACTACACTGACTACATTCTTTCTAAGAAAAACTTTGTCCTACAGGACAATTACTATAGCAATAAATCTAAGGCATACTTTGAAAACTTCTACTGAATAGTGACTTCTAGAAAAACTCAAACATAACTTCTATATGACTGTCTAACTTTCCTCACAATAATAATTCTCATAATCATACTCCTTCAACTCAACACTGGGTTCTTTTATATTACAAGCATTTTCTCTGCTATCCTTCCAGAACTATCTCTCCGTGAAATTCGCATTCACGCAAAAAGTATTTGTTATGGCCTTCACTATAGCATGAGATTCCAAACTCCGTGCGAGTTCACAAAATTTGACTCATGCCCTGAACTTTTGTAAATCGCCTGTTTAAGACCTTGGACTAGTCTCTGAAAAACAACCTAATTTTAGCTAGCCATAAAAAAACAAGTCTAGAGAAAGTTCAATCAAAATCTCTGGATTTCAAGTTCCAAAAATGACATTCAGTGAAAAACTAACTGGACTTTCCAAATTGAACTTTTAATAAAAACATGTCAGGATAAAGTCTGCTACTCTCCGAGATTTTCCAAGGGTCTTAACTAAGCTTGAGTAAAAAAAAAAACATGTCAAGGTAGAGTTAATCAAACATGATCATAAATCTCGGCATTTTTAAAGTGCCAAGATTGACCTTTACTGTACACCAACAATATACTTAGTAATTAAATAATGGCTTTAATCAGTTGGTCAAAAAACAAAATTTATCATGGATTATATTCCTTAGATAGAAATACTATCACACTTGTTTCCAATCCGAGTGTAAGGAAATTATATTCAGAGGAGACAGTCTGGTTGGCTGAGTTGTTAGACACTTGGTCTGCTAATCCGGTGATACCGGATTCAAGTCTCAGGAGAGGCAGCCTGGTTGGCTGAGTAGTTAGACGTTTGGTCTGCTAATCCTGTGATACTGGATTCAAGTCTCAGAAGTGGGGATTATCTTCTCGTACAACTATAACAAAAAGGTCCCGGAGTACACCCAGCCTTAAAAAAATGGGTACCAGAGAAATCTGGGAAGGTAAAAATGGGTACCAGAGAAATCTGGGAAGGTAAATGGGTACCAGAGAAATCTGGGAAGGTAAATGGGTACCAGAGAAATCTGGGAAGGTAAATGGGTACCAGAGAAATCTGGGAAGGTAAATGGGTACCAGAGAAATCTGGGAAGGTAAATGGGTACCAGAGAAATCTGGGAAGGTAAATGGGTACCAGAGAAATCTGGGAAGGTAAATGGGTACCAGAGAAATCTGGGAAGGTAAATGGTTACCAGAGAAATCTGGGAAGGTAAATGGGTACCAGAGAAATCTGGGAAGGTAAATGGGTACCAGAGAAATCTGGGAAGGTAAATGGGTACCAGAGAAATCTGGGAAGGTAAATGGGTACCAGAGAAATCTGGGAAGGTAAATTGGTACCAGAGAAATCTGGGAAGGTAAATGGGTACCAGAGAAATCTGGGAAGGTAAATGGATACCAGAGAAATCTGGGAAGGTAAATGGGGCCAGTCGTGATACTGACCACATCACACTTTCATGTGCTGAGGATCTTTGAAATATTGGCCCAACACTGTATCCCCAATATGCCTTAATGGGATGGAAACGGGGATTTTACCTTTTTTAAAACCTTTTTTTAAGAGCTTGTTAACATATTTTCGTGTGTGTGTGTGTGTTATAGTGCCTATGTGGGATAATGGCGGGTTATGGCATAGGACCCTGGAAGGACAGAAGGCCCAGACCCCAGGACAAAAAAAAAACCCAACACAAATACAGATTGTTGTTTCATAAATTATTTATCACAAGATGAACGTTATGGGTCAGAGAAGGCGGGGTCTTGGGGTTCGTGCGCAAATATTGAACCCGTGTGCAGATATGTTGAACCCGTGTGCAGCTATGTTGAACCCGTGTGCAGATATGTTGAACCCGTATGCAGATATGTTTTGCAAGAAAAAAATGTGTG
The DNA here is from genome assembly GCA_009760885.1 of Achatina immaculata. Lineage (NCBI taxonomy): Eukaryota > Metazoa > Mollusca > Gastropoda > Stylommatophora > Achatinidae > Lissachatina > Lissachatina immaculata. The sequence goes on from CM019721.1 coordinate 8,994,055, forward strand.
AGGGTGTGTGTGTGTGTGTGCGTCGTAACATCAAAGTACAAAGTATAATTGAAAGTTCTCATTAAAAATAAATAAAACTAAAATGAAAAGAAATCAGGACAACAAACTGATGTAAAGTTATAGTTCGTTTTCACGTTTTGCGTGATTTGTTAACGTGCGTGGCAGCGCTGCTTAGAAGGAACATTGAACCTTACTAAGTTCAGCTTATGGAGTCCGGTTGTAGTTAATTTGCCACTGATGTGGACTGATTTGTGGCCGAGAGGATGTCGTTTAATCCTCCACTGGCAAGGCTATGGAGTTCTTGGTTCTGTTCTCAGATACTCTCTCTCTCTCTCTCCCCCTCCCTCCCTCTTTCTTCATCGTTTTCTTCCTCAAGTCCAAAGTGATTTGTCCACAATTTGTCTATGCTAATCCTATCTAGTTTGCTCTCATATTCCCTACATAAATAAACCAGAATCGATAACGAAATGTCTGAAGACTGTAGCAGGCAAGAAACACGTGCTAGTGTCAGTAACGTGACAGCAATGTAGGAAATGTCCTCGGTCCTGACACAAGACTCCTCCGGATCGTTTCTTTCTTTTCTTAACGATTCTGTGCCATCCTGGGATCGATACGTACTGTGTCACCAGCAACAACTACGCCCAGTTTCCATCGCCAGCTAAATCAGTGGTTCTCAAACCGTATTTCAGTAACTGCTACCTATATGACGCCATTATTTAACTGATCTGCCTTATTTTTACATAATATTATCATCATCATCATCATCGTCGCCGTCGTCATCTGGTGCCGTCTTTCTACGGAAGGTTGGCTGCAATGAATCCCCCCTCTGCTCTGTTTCTTGTTTTCTTAGAACACTCGGCCAAGCGTGTCCTTGTCCATCTCTTGATGTTGTCCACCCATCTATGTCGTTGTCGTAATCTTGTTCTTTTCCCTTCGATCTAGCCCTTAAGAAGGGTCTTCAATATAATATTGTGCCTTTTAACATGCCCAAAGTATCTTAGCTGTCTTGTTTTTATGATTTTCAATATTTCTCTTTTCACTTCTAGTTGGTTTAACTCTTCTTTGTTTGTGTTCTATTTCTGTCCATGGAATACGCCCTATTCTTCTATATATCCAAATTTCAAGAGCCTCGATTATCTTCTCCAGGTCCAGTTTTCTACACCATAAAGGAATATTGAGCATTTGTAGCATTTCACTATACGTAATCTCAGTTGCTGTGATATTTGTTTTGATGTAAGGATCTTCCTCTTTCTGCTGAAGGTGTTTTTTTGGCTTTCCTATTCCTCTGTTAATTTCCGTTTCACATTCTCCATCCTCTGTTGTCATGTGCCTCAGATACCTGAAGCTTTTCGCCTGTTTCAGTAATTCCCCATTTATTTTCTTATTTATTGTTGGCTTTATTTCTTCTCCGCTGATTACCATGGCATTTATCTTCCTGATATTTATTTCCAGCCCGTACTTTTGACTTTCATCGTTTATTCGTGTCATTGGATTCTGTAGGTCTTTTTGGTTCTCTGCCAATAGTTCGGTGTCATCCGTATATCTTAGGTTATTAACTTATCATATATCTTATATCCTTCCCGTGCCGTTGAACGTCACATAGGGCTTGCAAGGTAGTTCGCCAATTTTTCCTGTCTTCGGCGAGTCTTTTAACCTCATCAAAGGATTTTATGCCTGTTAGTTTGGCAGGTTATTAACTGCTCTCCATTAATATTTAATCCAGTCATCTCACTAATTTCCTTGAATATCTTCTCTGTACAAAGGTTAAACAGTCATGAAGAAAGGATACATCATTGCCTGACGTATATTTTTAAATATCTATTTTACATAATAACTGTGTGCATAAGATGTAGGAGCGCCCTCTTCAGGCAGAGCAGTTACACTACTTGTTCCATTGTGGCGTTGTCACGTGATGCTGACCCGAGCCGTAATACTGTAATGATTTATAGAGCAGCAGAAAGCAGTTTAATAATGGCTGTTTGTCCTAGATTTTTATTTAGTTTGTGCTAAATTTGTTAAATGGCATTGAAACATGCCCAGCTTATTAGCAGTTTCCTTTCTTGTATCAACGAATTGATTAGGCAAGATTTGATAATTTCACGAACATATTGTATCATTACTTTCTGCTGAGGAAGAACACATGGTTCCTGATATATATGGACTTAAATCAAGATGTTAAGATTTGAAAAATAAAAGTAGGAACAGGTTTATTAGTTAAGAGCACACAGTTGTAACGCTTCGACTTACACCTTAATCCTACCAAAAACATACGGGACAAAGATAAAGGAGAAGAAGAGAACATATATATTTTCAGCAGCGGTAAACATGAACAACAGTCATAGGAGAAATGATACTAGTATACATCACCATTAATGGTGGAAATTGCAAGGAGAATAGCAGAGGCATCACAGAAACTAACTCAAAAGAAGAGTATGTGGCAAGGTACCAACAAGAAAACAAAGCTATGTTTACTAAGAACTTACCTATTCCCGGCGATAACGTAAGGATGCGAAGCGTGACATTTAACAAATCTCTAGAAAAGAGAATAACAGCATTAGACATGAAATGTTATAGAAGAGCACTTAAAATATCATTGGTAGAAAGATAGAAGGACATTTAGAATGTTATGGATAGAAAGAAAATCATACATAGATACTGATAGATTTAGGTGTGGCAGAAAACTGGCTTTTCAGTCATTTGCATGTCCCTTGCTGAACTTTGCCTCCCTAAAAGCTCTCCTGGCTTGTAAACACCATAAAAATTAGAAATTTGAGATACTTCGGCTAGATCAAGAGACACAACAGCTTGGAGAGGTTGGTAGTAGAAGGCAGTGCCCGGCAGAAGAGAAAAGGGACGACCTCACAGCAAGTGGACTCAGGACATCACGGAAAGTCTGAATGTGTCACTGCAAGACGCTGGTCAACTTGAGCAAGACCATATTGCATTCAGGGAGGCTGTGAGATGGACAACGTTCTGGAAAGGGCATATCACATGACAAATTTCCATTGAATGATAGGAAGTGATACCAAATATAATACTATATAGTTTATTCTAAGATTTGCAACATGTCCCATGTAAGTACTAGTGGACATGAATGTTTTACATGAACCCATCAAGAAAACTCTCACATAACGTATTTCAAAGGGCCACAAAGCATTCCCATAACCCTACAACAATTATTCTGTTTGTCTGAAGCTCTCTAATGAAGACATTAGATGACAGAAAGTAGTTTAGACTTCAGAGAGTATAAAGAAGTCAAAGGCAAGCCTAGCTGTCCATCTTATGTTAAATAGTCTAGATAAGAAGCGACTAAAATAATGCCAAGCTTAGCAGACCATTTTTGTTACAGTCTAGATATAAAGCGATTAAAATAAAGGGAAGCCTAGCAGAGCATCTAATGTTACACAGTCCAGAAATAAAGCGACCAAAATAAAGGACTGAACTTGGCGAGCTACTGATCAACAAACTAGTAATACCATCAGCGTTTTGTTATATTAGTAAGTCACTAATAATTAGTGTATAAGCATATAAAACTAAGTATATACGCGAAGCCACTGCAGTAAAGCTATGATAACAAAATGTATAAACTAGGAAAAAAGTAGGAACGGCTTTATTACAGTTGTGGCGTTTCGGTATGAACCTTAAACATACACAAACACAGGACTAAGAAATAGAGAGAGGAGATCAAATATAAATTGACATGAACGGTATGTAAAAAAAAATTGGAATGGAAAAGATTAAAATAAAATAAAATAAATGGAGCACTTAGCTGTGACCTGTAAGACACTGCGGCTTGTAAGAGACTGTGTTCAGAAGTGGGCATGGTGGGGTGTAGAGACTGTCTAAATGGAGACTTGTGATGTGTGATAGGTGGGATGTAAATGGGGAGTGGGTGGACGGTGGAGAGAAGAGAGATACAGTAGTAATCTATCCGAGAGAAGGTGAAATATTTGATTATAGCTGGGGTAGAGGGATTGTAATGTGATGCTGTGAGGAGGTTCTGAACTATGTGTAACAAGTGAGAAGGGAGTGGAGCTTAGTGCAGAGGGATTATGACTGTGGAAGAGGGGAATGTCAGGTGTATATAAATTGCGAGTTGAAACCACTACATTCAGGAATATGGGAAACTACACCGTTTCAACTCGCAGTTTAGTTACACCTAACATTCCATTCTTCCACAATCAACTCATGCAAAACATTTATATCCACTAGTGCCATCGGCACAAAGTTGTAGTCCTTTCTCACTCGTAGCATATAGTTCAGAACCTCCTCACAGCATCAGATTACAACCCTCTACCCAAACTATAATCACCTATTCCATCTTCTCCCGGGTAGATTACTACTGTACCACTCTCTCCCTTTTCCACTGTCCTTCTTCCCCCCCCCCCCACCCCCCAAATCGCCTCCTTATCAAACATCACAAGTCTCCATTTAAACATTCTCTAAACTCCACCATGCGCACTTCTGAATACACCCTTTTACAATCCACAGCCTCTTACAAGTCACAGCTAAGTGCTCCATTCATTTTATTTTATTCTATTTCTTCCACTCCTATTTGTTTACACAACATTCATGTGAATTTATATTTTATCTTCTCTCTCTATTTCTTCGTCCTGTGTGTTTTTGTATGATTAAGGTTCACGCCAAAAACGTTGCAACTGTGTTCTCGTTATGTGATAAGCATGTCAATACTTTTTTGTAGTTTATATATTTTGTTATGTTAAGGATGTGTTCTGGCCGAGCTGCTAGCGCGGTGTCCTCTGATGTCTAGACGGGTTCTCATCTGCCTGGAATCCGAGGCTCTATCACAGTGTCACTCTTCTGCTGTTTCTCTTTCTGTCAAGTCCAATGTGATTTGTGTACGTGAACTCAACAAGCCATATTCCTGTTTACCATCAAAGGAAGCGACGAATTTATGAGAAAACAATCATTTGCTTTATCGGTCAGGTGTTGCAGAGCATATGATCATGCTGTCACGGCATGCTTATGATCTGGACACCGTCTTAACTGTTTTGCTCATGAGTTATTTTCCACTCTGTGTTCGAATACATTTTAATGATTTTTTTATACTGTTAAAAAACAAAGAAACACAACATTACTGTGGTCGTAATGGACACCAAATTTCAAACTTGTATCAACATTTTATTTTACGGAATTAATGTTTCAATCTTGGCATGAAGAATCTTTAAGATTTTAGCAATGAAGTGATTTCATTAAATTTGGTTTGTACTTTTATTCTTTGTGACTGAGGCTTCCGTTTCAGTAAAGTGTACGGCCTCCTCTGGCCTGTATCAGAGAACGGCACCTCCTTGACATGGATCCGATTAGCCATTGGATCTGTTGTTGTGGGATGGCTGCCCACTCTTCTGGCAGTGCAAGAGACAACTATGGGAGATTGGTTGGTGCCACGTCTCGCTGGCGGACTTGTCTGTTGAGTTCATCCCATAAGTGTTCTATTGGGTTCATGTCTGATGACATGGAAGGCTACGGAGTGGTCTGGACGTTGTTGTCAGCGAGGAACTAGGTGGTGTGTTGTGCCACGTGAGGTTGAGCGTTATTCTATTGAAAAATCGACCCTGGTGCTGCCAGAAATGGAAGCACGTGAGGACGAAGAATTTTTGCGACGTAACGTTGGGCGTTCAGGCGTCCTTCATTTTGCACCAGGTCACTTCTTACCATGAAGTTGATCGTCCCCCTCACCCACACCAGTACCCCTCCACCACCATGTGGAGGAGCCTCATCCACGCAATTCTGGGCGTAGCACTCATGGACTCTGCTGTAAACTCTTCTCCGTCTATTGTGTCACTGGAGCAGAAAGAATGATTCATCACTAAACCAAACTCTTCTCCAGTCATTCGCAACGGTCCGCTGACGATGCTTGTTCGCCCACTACAGTCGGTTCTGGCGATGCCGGTTCTTAAGAACAGGACCACTGTACGGTCTTCTAGCCCAAAAGCCAGCCTCGTGCAGCCGGTTCCTGACCCTTTGATCTGAAATTAGACGAGCTGCTGTCATTGACTTGAGGACGTAGATGCAAATAGATTCCTGAGGTGACTCAGCCTATGAAGTGGTCTTGGGCAGGAGTTGTGGCTATGTGTCTTCCCTGCTCTGCCGGTCTGCAACTGAGTAAGTTTCTTGAAATCGTCTCCAAAGGCGACTAATGGTGCTTCTAACCACATTAAATTGTCTGGCCACTACATTTTGTGACTGTCCAGTCTATGAACGTCCAATGATAAATGAGTCGTTCTGTATTGAGATGAGTCATACTTGCGCATTGAATTTTCAAATGAATTGATTCACGGAGCGTCAATGTTTTGTAGGCATTCAACAACCTGGTCAGTGGGTTTTGTGTTCAGTAAGTTTCATGGGATTCTCTTGAACTTGTCATGAGTTATTGTCAAAAATACTGTTTTGACTAGTGTCGCTTTTCTGTGCTCATGAATCATCTGCTGAGTACAGTCAGGTCAGCACTTGAAGTTGATGTCCAAATGAACGTTTCAGGCAATTTGCCCTTGTCTCCTCAGCACCCTTCACTTTAAATCGCAACATCCTATTTGTTGTGTTTCTTTTTTTTTTAACAGTATAGAAAGAAACTGGAGGGAAGTTATTTTATAATTTAAGGATATGGATCGTGGTGGAATGTGATGACCACCGGACTATCAGCCTCTCATGTCACATAACGAAGCTACTTCTGAGAATCATTATGAGAAGAACAAGGAAAATATAAAAATGGAAATAGCAGATGAACAGTTTGGATTTCTTGAAGGAAAGGGAACACACAATGCCATTTATGCTTTACGAACACTAACAGAAAGAGCTTTAGAAGTACAGAAAGATCTCTACTTATGCTTCATTGATTACACCAAGGCATTCGACAAGGTGAAACAGTGAAATTATTAAAATGCTTGAAGACATCAATGTAGACGGCAAAGACCTGAGGATTGTAAAACATCTATACTGGCAGCAAGAAGCAGCAGTTCGAGTTGAAAATAGAACTGGAAAATATCAACCTATAAAATAAGAGGTGCGACAAGGATGTGTAATATCTCCAGACCTTTTTTTCTCTGTACAGAGAGGATATTCTAAGAACGATCATCACAGAACCAGGCATAAAAATTGGAGGATACAATATTAACAACCTTCGGTATGCTGACGACACAGTACTGATAGCTGAGAACCAACAAGATCTGCAAAATCTCTTGGATAAAGTGGCCAAAGAAAGTGAACAGAAAGGCCTTACTTTGAACATCAAAAAGACAGAGACCATGGTTATATCTAAGAAACAGAATCCACCATCATTCAGTATAAAATTAAATGGAACTTTTCTAAAGCAGGTGCAGAAATTCAAATACCTTGGAGCAGTAATAACTTCAGATGGGAAATGCAGAATAGAAATTAGGAACAGAATAGGCCAAGCAAAGACTGCATTTCAGAGTGAGAAACATATTAGCTAACACATTCTTATCAATGAATGTTAGAAAACGAGTCCTAAAATGTTATATTGAACTTATCTTGTTATATGGAAGTGAATCATGGACAATAGGCAAGCATGTACAAAAATCATTGGAAGCAACAGAAATGTGGTTTATTAGAAGAATGTTGGAAATCCCCTGGATAGAAAAAATAACTAATGAAGAATGTATGAGAAGAGCTGGAGAGACAATAATAAAACCTTGTCAAATCGATAAGAAAGAGACAATGTACTTTCATAGGACATGCAATGAGAAGAGGGGGCATTGAAAATATTATAAAAACAGGAAAAATAGAAGGAAGAAGATCAAGAGGAAGACCAATAGAAATGATACTGGACAGTCTGACGGGATGGTGTGAGAGGAGATCACCAACTGAGCTGATGGCCTGCATGAAGGATCGTGTACTCTGGAGAAGCGTAATAGTCAACGCCAGTCGGCACGGCATGTGATGATGATGATGATCGTGTTTCTAATGTGCTATTTTTCATTTATTTAACTCTGCCTAAATATCGCTTACTGAACTGCTCTGTATCGGTGTGTAAAGTTCAGAAATCCTGCCAGTGTTGGTTTGGAGTGAACAAGTTAATTCCAAGTTTGCACTCATCTTCTGCCGTCTACTTGTATAAACAGGCAGAAGAACAATTAGATGGAACCAAAACTCTTAGTAGCTTGATTTCAGATCATGTGAGGCCTCTTCTAGATATTCTGCATAGATAATCTTCAGAGTACTCCGTTATACTTAGAAATTTTGTTATAAATAGGAAACAACGAGGCTTTCGTACAGTAAAGTAAGAGTACATGTTTCTGTAAGAGTAAATCGTAGCTTTGTCTACGATGTTTTCGAGGTATAATCTTACAAAACTCTGTATGTGTACTCTTACTTTGTTATACTTATAGATCGCTTTCAGATTTTTAATAACAACCCTGCCCTGTTACTGTACCTTTTTGCTGAAGAACTTTCAGTAAAATAAAAGTAGCAACTTCGAGATAAAAATCATATTTGTTTTATCTTTTATCTACCAGTTTTAAACAGTTATCCAGCGGATTGCTTTCTGACTGGAGACAAAAACTTGGGCAAGGTAGGTTTGCCATTAAAGGGCAAGCAAACCTGGAATCTACCAAATGTAGTTTACAATTTCTTGACAAAATCGTTGCAGGAACTACATCTACGAAGTCTATTTTTTATTAATTGTTTTTTTTTTTGGGCCTGAAACCTTTTTTAAAATTGCTAGAATATTTCAAAGGGGCCGGCTAGCGTAGTGGTTAGAGCACTCGTCTAGCAACCAAATGGTCGAGGGTTCGAATCCCCAGCTGAGCGGGATTTTTTTTCCGACCAATACGGCCCTGAGGTCGACCCAGCCTCGCAAAATGGGTACCAGAGAAAATCTGGGAAGTAAAGGCAGCGAGGAAAGGAACTGGTCACCCTACCTCATACGCTGATGACCCAGCATAATGAGGTCTCTAACGCTTCACCCCCTACGGCATTTGAAATGCTATGGGACTATCTTTACTTTTTTTTTAGAATATTTCAGTGTAATCCTTTTATTTATCCATACATGCAAATACGGCCCCCTCCCTAGCGTTGGCTTGTTTGAGAACCGCTCGTTAAAACAAATATTAACTACACCGAAAAATACATACATAGTCACCGTTCTTAGAGCTGTTCACTGGCGAGTACAAGAGAGAAGACGAATGGTCGATACTCTTTCAGGAAAAATGTGAAAATGTTTTGAATAAACCCATTTTAAGGGAAACTTCATCAACTAAAGTGCAACTACAGATTTTTCGATCGATACCCGAAGTTGTTGTCTAAAAAAAAAAAATCATTTTCACATTAATTTTCATTTAGCAAAAATAAAGAGTGCGCAGAAGATGGGTCCATCTTGTTGGCAGAGTGGGCGAAACAAAATGTCGGTCAGGATGTTGCTTCACTACCACGCAGGTCTCTCTCGCAACAGGTTTGTAAATAATTGGTGAATGAAGAACAGCTGGAGCTTGGGGAGAAGCATGACAATGCAGTTCGCCTGAAAGTTATCGATTTTGTGTAGAAACTTTGAAATGAGGAACGCTTTGTCTCATCCCTCATAGACCTTTTATGCATGGCAGGACACACAAACGTCTTGACAGTGCTCGAAGATTTGCTTCATTTAATGAGATATTTAAGGTTTCTGTCATGTCCTCCTCCAATTCCTGCGTGGGCGGCCTCTTTCATCTGTTTCCTACAACTCTTAGTGTGAATGTTTCCTGTGGTAAACTGTCTGATGGTAGCCTTGTAACGTGGTCAAACCGTTTGACTTGTTGTTTGTGGACTTAGTGTAATACTAGTGTTACTCCAGCCTGATTGTGTCATGTCTGATTTGGTCTCCTTTTGTTACATTTAGTATTCTCCTTAAACGTCTCATTTCTGTCGTGATCGTTTTCTTCTTGCGGTTGGCTGTTAGTGTCCATGTCTGACATTCATAGCACAGAGTTGGGAGGAAAATTGTGCAGCGCTTTGTTTGTTTCGGTTGTGATGTATTTGTTTTTCAGTAAAGGTGTCGCTTCACCAAAGACCTGATTTGTTTTATTGTATCTATTTTCAATTTCGGCCTGGATTTTCCCAAAGGATGTTACTGTGCTTCCTGAAATGTTTCACTTGTTTCAAAGGTTGATCATCCGGGAAGATATTTGTTGGGATTTCTTCTGCGGCTGTGGTCACGACTTTCATTTTTTTCAGCACTGATCTTCATGTTGTGGCTTTTATTTGCCCTTCTTATGTTATCCATGTTCTGCTGAAGGTCTTTCTCTGATGTAGCTATAAGTGCTTGGTTGTCAACAAATAGGAATTCATGGTGTTTTATGCAGGGTGTTGTGAGTTTACCAGCATTGCTTCTGAAGTTGGGCTGCAGGACAGTTTCATTGTGGATTTTTCGCTGTACATGTTGATTTCTTTGCACATAGTGTCTGCGTTTGTTGTGGACAGTAAGGGGCATAGGACACCTCATTCCAAATTTGATAAAGAACACAATTACGGTTGCTTGTCGCTGTCTTTTCTCGTTACTATCACCGTCCCTAGATATCGCTACACATCGCTGCTAATATCACCGTTCCTTGATATCGCTACACATGGCTGCTAATATCACTGTTCCTTGATATCGCTACACATGGCTGCTAATATCACTGTTCCTTGATATCGCTACACATCGCTGCTAATATCACCATTCCTTGATATCGCTACACATGGCTGCTAATATCACTGTTCCTTGATATCGCTACACATCGCTGCTAATATCACCATTCCTTGATATCGCTACACATCGCTGCTAATATCACCGTCCCTAGATATCGCTACACATCGCTGCTAATATCACCATTCCTTGATATCGCTACACATCGCTGCTAATATCACCGTCCCTAGATATCGCTACACATCGCAGCTAATATCACCGGTCCTTGATATCGCTACACATCGCTGCTAATATCACCGTTCCTTGATATCGCTACACATCGCTGCTAATATCACCATTCCTTGATATCGCTACACATCGCTGCTAATATCACCGTCCCTAGATATCGCTACACATCGCAGCTAATATCACCGGTCCCTGATATCGCTACACATGGCTGCTAATATCACCGGTCCCTGATATCGCTACACATGGCTGCTAATATCACCGGTCCCTGATATCGCTACACATGGCTGCTAATATCACCGGTCCCTGATATCGCTACACATGGCTGCTAATATCACCGCTAGACAAAAGAAAAACACATTTTTTTCTTTATTTTGTTTCGCTATTGATTTATATCTAAATTTTAAGCTACCTTACATTATATACGAACATCTATTTAGATACCCCCGACGTACGTAGCAGGCCACAGAAAAAGATACAGACCGCGTGAAACTCTAAAGAGGACATTGTTAAGAGAGGCCAAATTAAGAGGCATGAAATCCCTTGATGAGGTTGAAAGACTCGCCGAAGACAGGAAAAATTGGTGAACTACTTTGCGAGCCCTATATGACGTTTAACGGCAAGGGAAGGATAAAAGATATATAAGACGTATAAGACATAAGACGTACGTAGATCTGGAATTTCGTAAAAGCTATGAAACCTTGCAAAGAATAAGAAGAAAAGATCTAGATAATTGTATGGAACAAAGAAAAGATCTACGTAATTGTATGGAACAGAGAAGAGATCTAGATAATTGTATGGAACAAAGAAAAGATCTAGGTAATTGTATGGAACAAACAGGTAAAGTAAAAAAAAAAAGCAACCTACTTGTTTATAAGAAAACATTTCTCAAAATTAGGCAAACATCTGTATAAGCTTATACATGTTAGTCATTCATTTGCATGTCCCTTGCGGAACTTTACCTCCCAAACATCACTCCTGTAGGCCTCTCGGTTGTGAGCAAGATGCCCTGCTGCAGATGCATCCAATTTCAGATCATCAACGATGTCTTGCAGCCATCTTCACCTTGGTCTTCCTCTCTTTCTTTTTCCCATTATGTACCCTTCCAAGACGGTCTCTTCTAAATTCTCATGACGTTTAATGTGTCTAAAATATTGAAGTTTTCTCTGTTTAATCCTCTTTACTAGCCAGCCTTCTTCAATATTCAATATATGTAGTTGAAGAAATATTTACTTTTGTTAAGCGAGGACTTTCTGTGTAGCGAGCAATTTACTTTATAAATTTACTATTTCACAATCAATGAAAGAAAAATAATCTTAAAAGTAAAAAAAAAATATTTTAAAAAAGTTTTAATCTTGAAAGGGCTTATTACATTTGTTCTTCTCTCTCATAATTATTCCGTATCAATATTCCATTATTTTAATTGCTTCATCTGAAATAATACATTTGTGTATAGTCCAATTTTTTTGTCGTCGACAGATTTTTCCAGCTTTCATCCTTTCTGCTTTTAAGATATCCAGCCTGTAGCTTTTGACGTCTATTACTCTTTTTACTTTGTTATAGAAAAGAAAAACTTAATGGCAAATAATAAAGAGACAAGTAAGTATAGAAAGGAAACGGACACAAGAAAAAAAGACATTAATGTTATACGAAAAAAAAACCCCAAACAATGCAAGAATTAAAGACGAGATTGTGAAGCCAGTTCTGCCTTGTATAAAATGTTGACTTTATGATAAAGGACAATCGAAGCTATACAATGGAAAGGAAAAGAAAATCACAACAGAGTGAAAGCTGTAATTATTCCCTAGAGAATAGGGTAAATCCTTCCTGCAAACAAACAGGACAGCAAACGAAGGTGGGCTGTCTAGTTTTGTATTAATAAAGCAATTTTCTGTTGCTAGGAGCGAAGCGAGATTTGAACAAAGAAAATGTAAAATAAAATTGAAACGACAGATATTAGGATATACAGAAGAGCGTAAAAGATTTAGCGAGCAGAAGAGAAATGAAAAAAAAATGCTTTCCATAATGTGCTTATAGACTGTTATATATTGTGTGTATGAGACGTTAGTATGTATTTCTATATGACTTTGTATATTGCTAGCTCAACTGAAATATGTTTAGGTATGCATGTACTCTATGACGAACATTTGCAAAAGAACATATGCGCGTTTTTCATCATCATCATCATCATCATCATCATCAATCCTCTGCACTCCCAGTTGAGCATAAGGCATCAACAAAGTTTCCCCAGCCAGTCTTGTCTTGAACAAGTCAGGATACCTCGAGTCATGCCTTTCCCGCTTCCTTAAGTTCTTCCTGTCTTGTGAATCTCCATGTCCCCACAAAGGCCTGCCCCTCTTTCTTTTCCCCTTGAGGTGTCCAGGTCAGGGCGGTATAGGGGCGTCTTGGTTTTTACAATCGTAGTATGTGGCCCAATCATTTCCATCTTCTTCTTTTGACCTCTTTAGTAATGTTCTCAATACCCGTTCTTTTGGTTATCTCCTCATCTGTCACATGTTCTTCCCAGTGTATTCTTAAAATTTTCCTGAGGCATCTTCCTTCATATTCTCTCAGTCTACTTTCAGTTCTCAGGTTGGTTCTCCATATATGTTTCCATATGTCCGTGCGAATAAATGCAGTCTCTAGCTTTTCTTTATGTTCAGAGACTGACATAGCTATAGAAGATTCCTTTTTACTTATTTTCATCATTGTATCAGTTACATGTAACGAAAACAGTACTCAGTATTAGGAATCATCGCGAACGAGATACTCCTATAATCGCTCCACCACCTGTGCCAGTGAATATCACATAGAATGTTCGTAGATGGTCCTTGGCATCAGTCCTTGATGATGACCCACCCAGTGAGGACGCCATTTTAGGAACTACAACAGTCCACATGCGAAACTAGTCAGCGTCGCTCTCGGCACGAACTCCGTAGCTAAGGCGCCAAGCCGAACCAGGACACACAAAGGCCCTCATAGTTCACCATTGGTCGGGTAGATATAACTAAGAACCATCAATTTGTGCAATGGGAAGTTCACAGCCTACAATGGTGCCACAGCACTAAGTTCAATAGCTCGATACACAGAACCGACCTCCATCTTGGAAGCAATGACGACACTGTTACCCATTTGACAAGTTTCTGCTCTTCTGTTCTCACCACACTCAGGCAAACAGCGAAGAGCCACAACAGGAAACAAGCACTTTTCAGCCGCAGAGCAGGAATACAGCCGCCCATCAAATATCATAAAAAAAATTGACGTGTCGGAAGTGAGAGCCTGAAACAGTCGAATTCGACCTGTCGCCGTTGATGAATCGGAAGTTCCATTTCACGTAAATAAATCTCTTATATGATTTCCTGTGATTTATTTCCAGATTTTTTATCTGGCGAGGCTAATGTATCTTCATTCTATATTCAGTAGACAACGGGCTCTAACCTGAAGAGTCACCATACATGTATATCCCAGAATTCTACTCTTCCTATATTTATTGGAAGATCAGTGTAAGCCCCGCTAGTAAGAGACAAAGCTGTTAATTCGGCCCCTCGTGGGAGCCTGTTAAGCAGTTTGTTTCATAAGTTTGGGTGTCGCGGTGGTGTAGAGGTTAGTGCACTCGTCTGCCGACCAGAAGGTCCTTGGTTCGATTTCGCACTCTGGCGGAACATTTTCACACGACTGGCACGGGGTCATGCCAGCCTAAAAAATGGTTCCTGTGGTTTCCCCAGGAAACAAAGGCAGCAAGAACATGTGCTGATATCTCTAACTCGAGTTTCCCCAGGAAACAAAGGCAGCAAGAACATGTGCTGATATCCCTACCTCGAGTTTCCCCAGGAAACAAAGGCAGCAAGAACATGTGCTGATATCTGTACCTCGCGTTTCCCTAGGAAACAAAGGCAGCAAGAACATGTGCTGATATCTCTAACTCGAGTTTCCCTAGGAAACAAAGGCAGCAAGAACATGTGCTGATATCTCTACCTCGAGTTTCCCCAGGAAACAAAGGCAGCAAGAACATGTGCTGATATCTCTACCTCTGATTTTTCTAGGAAACAAAGGCAGCAAGAACATGTGCTGATATCTCTACCTCGAGTTTCCCTAGGAAACAAAGGCAGCAAGAACATGTGCTGATATCTCTACCTCAAGTGCTATAGTGGACTAGGAATGTGAAGGCACTAACACTTCACAACCTGCTACGAAATGCAGATGCTGTAAAACTTAAATGTAAATTAGATTTTGGTATAAGGTTAACTACTGTAAGTAAAAAGTTTATTGTTCCACGTGGTATAATTTTATCACAAACAGTCACTGCAGCACCACCTACCTTTTCTTGAAGTCCAGTGGGAGATTCTGCAGCAACGACAAAACATGTATTAGCACACATTTAGTTTCAGGAACGAATCAAACAAAAAAAAAAAAACCTACAGCGGACACTGTCTGTATTTCCAAATATATAAAGAAACAGAAAGTGATGTTTGAAGAGTTTATGAAGCAATGGAATGTAGAGCAATGTTTTTGTGACTTTAAAGAGCCTATTCAAAATGGTGAGCACACTTGAGATATATAGAATAAGGGTTGGCAAACATGATTCACATAGAAAGATGTTAAGCAAACTTGAGATATATAGAATAAGGGTGGGCAAACTTGAGATAAATAGAATAAGGGTGGGCAAACTTGTGAGATATATAGAATAAGGGTGGGAAAACTTGAGATATATAGAATAAAGGTGGGCAAACTTGAGATATATAGAATAAAGGTGGGCAAACTTGAGATATATAGAATAAGGGTGGGCAAACTTGAGATATATAGAATAAGGGTGGGAAAACTTGAGATATATAGAATAAAGGTGGGCAAACTTGAGATATATAGAATAAAGGTGGGCAAACTTGAGATAAATAGAATAAGGGTGGGCAAACTTGAGATATATAGAATAAGGGTGGGCAAACTTGAGATATATAGAATAAAGGTGGGCAAACTTGAGATATATAGAATAAGCGTGATGAAACGTGAGATAAATAGTATAAATGTGAGCAAACTCGAGATATATAGTATAAATGTGAGCAAACTTGAGATATATAGTATAAATGTGAGGAAACTTGAGATATATAGAATAAGGGTGGTCAGACTTGAGATTATAAATGTGAGCAAACTTGAGATGTATAGAATAAGGGTAGGCAAACTTGAGATATATAGATTAAGGGTAGGCAAACTTGAGATATATTGAATAAGGGTGGGCAAACTTGAGATATATAGATTAAGGGTGGGCAAACTTGAGATATATAGAATAAATGTGAGCAAACTTGAGATATATAGAATAAGGTTGGGCAAACTTGAGATATATAGTATGAAGGTGGGCAAACTTGAAATATATAGAATAAGTGTGGGCAAACTTGAGATATATAGAATAAGGGTGGGCAAACTTGAGATATATAGAATAAGGGTGGGAAAACTTGAGATATATAGAATAAAGGTGGGCAAACTTGAGATATATAGAATAAAGGTGGGCAAACTTGAGATATATAGAATAAAGGTGGGCAAACTTGAGATATATAGAATAAGGGTGGGCAAACTTGAGATATATAGAATAAAGGTGGGCAAACTTGAGATATATAGAATAAGCGTGATGAAACGTGAGATAAATAGTATAAATGTGAGCAAACTCGAGATATATAGTATAAATGTGAGCAAACTTGAGATATATAGTATAAATGTGAGGAAACTTGAGATATATAGAATAAGGGTGGTCAGACTTGAGATTATAAATGTGAGCAAACTTGAGATGTATAGAATAAGGGTAGGCAAACTTGAGATATATAGATTAAGGGTAGGCAAACTTGAGATATATTGAATAAGGGTGGGCAAACTTGAGATATATAGATTAAGGGTGGGCAAACTTGAGATATATAGAATAAATGTGAGCAAACTTGAGATATATAGAATAAGGTTGGGCAAACTTGAGATATATAGTATGAAGGTGGGCAAACTTGAAATATATAGAATAAGTGTGAGTAAAATTGAAATATATAGAACAAGGGTGCGCAAACCTGAGATATATAGAATAAGAGTGGGTAAATTTGAGATATATAGAATCAGGGCGAGCTGACATAAGATATATAGAATAAGGGTGAGCAAACGTGAGAAATATAGAATAACAGTTGGCAAACATGACTCACATAGAAAGATGATAAGCAAACTTGAGATATATAGAATAAGGGTGGGCAAACTTGAGATTTATAGAATAGTGGTAGCCAAACATGATTCACATAGACAGAAGATGAGCAAAATTGAGACATACAGAATGAGGGTGAGCAAGAATGATTCACATAGAAATATGATGAGCAATCTTGAGATATATAGAATAAGTGTGGGTAAACTTGAAATATATAGAATAAAGTGGGTAAACCTGAGATATATAGAATAAGGGTGAGCAAAATAGAGATTTATAGAACATAGTTGGGCAAACATGATCCATATTGAAAGATGATGAGCATTCTTGAGATATATAGAATAAGGGTGGGGAACATTATTCACATAGAAAGATGATGAGCAAACATGAGTTATATAGAATAAGGGTGAGCAAACTTGAGATATATAGAACATAGCTGGGCACACATTATTCACATAGAAAGATGATGAGCAAACATGTGATAAATATGATAATGGTGAGTAAAACTGTGAAATATAGAATGACGGTGGGTAAACTTGAAATATGTAGAATAAGGGTGAGGAAATATGAAATATATAGAATAAGTGTGAGCAAACTTGAAATATACAGAATATGTGTGAGCAAACGTGAGATATATAGAATAAGGCTGGGCAAACTTGAGATATATAGAATGAGGGTGGTCAACCTTGAGATACACAGAATGTTTGGGCAAACATGAGATAAACAGAATAATGGTAGGCAAACATGATTCACACAGAAAGATGATGAGAAAAATTAAGATATATAGAATAAAAATGTGCAAACGTGAGATACATAGAATAAAGGTGAGCAAACTTGAGATATATAGAATAAATTTGAGCAAACATGAGATACATAGAATAAAGGTGAGCAAACTTGAGATATATAGAATAAGAGTGTGCAAACTTGAGATACATAGAATAAAGGTGAGCAAACCTGAGATATATAGAATAAGGATGGGCAAAACGGAAATTTACAGAATATAGTTAAGCAAACATGACTCAAACAGAAAGATCATGAGCAAACACGAAGTATATTGAATAGGGGTGAGCAAACTTGAGATATATAGAATATGGGTGTGCAAACATGATTCACATGGAAAGATGATAAGCAAATTTGAGATATATAGAATACGGGTGGTAAAACTTGAGATATATAGTATAAATGTGAGCAAACTTGAGATATATAGAATAATGGTGGAGAAACTTGAGATATATGGTATAAATGTGAGCAAACTTGAGATATATAGAGTAAGGGTGAGCAAACTTGAGATATATATAGAATAAGGTGAGCAAACTTGAGATATATAGATTAAGGTGAGCAAACCTGAGATATATATAGAATAAGGGTGAGCAAACTTGAGATGTATAGAATAAGGGTGAGCAAACTTGAGATATATAGAATAAGGGTGGGCAAACTTGAGATATATAGAATAAGGGTGAGCAAACTTGAGATATATATAGAATAAGTGTGGGCAAACTTGAGATATATAGAATAAGGGTGGGCAAACTTGAGATATATAGAATAAGGGTGAGCAAACTTGAGATATATATAGAATAAGTGTGGGCAAACTTGAGATATATAGAATAAGGGTGGGCAAACTTGATATATATATATATATATATATATATATATATATATATATATATATATTAATGTGAGCAAACTTGAGATATATAGATTAAGGTGAACAAACTTGAGATATATAGAATAATGGTGAGAAAACTCGAGATATATAGAATCAGGGTAAGCAAACCTGATATATATATATATATATATATATATATATAGATTAAGGGTGAGTAAACCTGAGATATATAGAACAAGGGTGGACAAACATGATTCACATAGAAAGATGATGAGCAAACTTGAGATATATAGAATAAAGGCGGTCCATCTTGAGATATATAGTATAAATGTGAGCAAACATGAGATATATATAGTATAAATGTGAGTAAACTTGAGATATATTGAATAAGTGTGGGGAAACATGATTCACATAGAGAGATGATGATGTGCAAACTTGAGATATATAGAATAAGAGTGGGCAAACTTGATATATATAGAATAAGGGTGCGAAACATGATTCACATAAAAAGATGATGATGAGACTTGAAATATATAGAATAAGGACGGGCAAACTTGAGAAAAGAAAAGGTGGTTAAAAATATACATGAGCCACAGAGAAATGATCATCGTAATTGAGTTAACATGAAAATGATGGACAAATATGAATTACATCGGAAAATGGAAAACAAACTTGATTTACTTAGACAAATGTTAAGCACACGTGCCTTACATATACAAATGGTGAACACATTTGGCATGGACATTTTTTTCTTGCTAACTACACATACAAAAATGGATGTGATGTTTAAAATGAGTGAAACTTTGATGTTTAAAATAACCTAATCGTAAGTATGTTTGCGATGAGCCAAGAATGGAAGCCAACATAAAGGAGACTAGTTATATTTTTGTCTCACACATTCATTATGTAATGACGCTCAGAAATTTTCTGAAGTGCCTTCTAACCTTGTTATGGTCTTCTTTGAAGTAGAGCTATCTTTCTTTTGCAGACGATGTTGAGTGTTGAGCAGCAGGCCTCATGTCACACGGTGGACGGAATAAGGTGGATGTCTAGAAGATTATGAGTGGACTTCCAAGGAACAAGTTTCTGAAGAAGCTCCGCTACCATGACGAGTCTTGCCTCATTGGCCAGATTGAAAGAGCAAACTTGACTATGGTCACTATCACCACAAAGAAATGAAACATGATTTTGGCCAGCTCTCGTTCAGTGTCCCAAACAATCCTGTCGCCCTTGTAAAGTAGATATCTTGTTTTTTTTTTCCTCCCACAAATGTCGATTCCACATCACATATATTACATGTAGATGTCGCAAGATAGGAGGCGTGAGTATGAGATAGCCTGGAGCTGTACTGAGGCACGTCATAATTGTTTAATAGTTGTACATTCAAAGACAATCGATCTTAACAATGAGAGCAAGACAGAGGGTTGGCAGTATCGTTTAGTTGTGAGCAGAATGTTGCGTTTTGTGGCTTTCCATCTGCGTGATACGTGTGTAAATCTGTGATTTGTAAGTATTTAGTTTGTGCAAATATCTGTATGCATACATAACTAACTATCTGCTCACTAATGTATTTACTACCTACGCACATAATTGGCTGCCTTTCTACCTACTTTTCTACCTTCCTATCTATCTCCATACTCACTTAAACACTTACCTACCTACCTGCTTAGTTGTCTGCGTGCTAACCTACATACCCACCTACCTACCAATATGGTTGCCTGGCTATGTGCATACCTGTTATCTAACTACCTATCTACCTGCCTACATGTAATTATCTACTTAATTACCTAACTGCCTGCATACACACCTACCTATCAACCTACCTAGCTGTCTGTCTACCTATCTATCTAGCTAGCTAGCTACCTAAATCTACTTAACTAGCCTACATACCTAGTTAGTTATCTATCTAACTACCTACCTATTTGCCTGGCCACCTATACTACCTGTTTGCCTGCCTGGCTATCTGTTTCTCCGACCATGTTAAAAGCTACCCCTATACTTTGAATACTTGTATATTTTTTTGCGTACATCTTTGACGATAGATACTGCTGCTTGTCTGCTTTCACTGTCTGTATACCTGTCTGTCTACCTGGATGATCCTCTCAACATCTCCACCACTGCCTGCTCTTCTTTCAGTGTTAACTCTTCCAGCACCCAGTCAGATACACCACAAGAACCAGTCAGATACACCACAAGAACCAGTCAGATACACCACAAGAACCAGTCAGATACACCACAAGAACCAGTCAGATACACCACAAGAACCAGTCAGATACACCACAAGAACCAGTCAGATACACCACAAGAACCAGTCAGATACACCACAAGAATGACAACTCTTCTCATCTTTTTAGAACCGCCGGCAGTCGATCCTGCAGTGTTTGTGTACTATCGATCAGGTAGAATCCCACGCTTGACATTCTGCATCCTGGTCTGCTAGCGGCTTGGCCTGGCATATCATTAAAATTGCTATGCATGTTTTTATTTTTAGAAAAAGAAATCGCTGTGCTCCATTAAACTTTAAATTCTTGTCAACATCCATTTAAAAGAGATTCATAGAACCTGCGGGTAATCTGTACAGCTTAGGAGATCCACATGGCCGAGTCAGGGACATTATTGATTTGGCAAACAAAATATACATTTTAAAAATGATGTTTGTCCTGTATGTATCAAAAAGGGATGTGCCGAATACAAGACTTTAATATTCGGTCGCACGTAGATATGAATATTGAGTAAATACCCAGTATCGAGAGCACGTGCTGAGCTGGTATTTCGGTCTTGGGGTAGGAGGGCGGGCTATTGTTTTTAACAGAAGCAAAAGTGGATGAGGAAAAACTATAGGTCAGGTCCTGGCAATTTGTTAAGCACAATCATCTTTCTGCTCGGAGTGGATGAGGCAAAACTATAGGTCAGGTCCTGGCAGTTTGTTAAGCACAATCATCTTTCTGCTTGGACAAATTATCAGACCTTCAGGACGGCTTGTCAAAAGTCACAAACACGCTACATACTACCTATCTGCCTACCTATCTGCCTACCTACCTGCCTGCTTGTCTACCTGCCTACCTACTTGCCTAACTACCTGTCTGGCTACCTACTTACTTGATATTCTATTTACTTTTTACTTATTTATCTACCTGCCTACCTACCTGTCTGCCTACCTGCTTACTTGTCATTCTATCTATTTTTTATTTATTTATCTACTTGCCTACCTACCTGTCTGCCTACCTGCTTACTTGCCATTCTATCTATTTTTTACTTATTTATCTACCTGCCTACCTACCTGTCTGCCTACTTGCTTACTTGCCATTCTATCTATTTTTTACTTATTTATCTACCTGCCTACTTATCTGCTTGCCTGTCTAACTACCTATCTGTCTGCCTGCTTGCCTGTTTGCTTGCCTACTTATCTACGTACCTGCCTGGTTGCTTGCCAATCTATCTACCTTTTACTTATTTACCTACTTGCCTACCTACCTGCCAGCCTGCCTATCTACCTGCCTATATACATGCCTACCTATCTAATTAGTACCTACCTACCTATCTATCTACCTGCCCGCATATCTACCTGCCTACCTACCTACCTATCTGCCTGTCTGTCTGTCTGTCTTTCAGACAATACGTAAATCTACACTTTTACTTCGATTACTTCTCTACCTTTTGTCTACCTCTCTGACCACAGGTACAGCTGCCTATGAACTTTGACTGTCCATCTATCTGTCTACCTATCTGTCTACCTGTCTGTCTACTTGTCTGTTTACCTGGCTGGTTCTCTACCAGGCAATGATAAAGAGACTGTCTGGAATAAGAGAGCAATGAAACAGAGCAACCAGACGTAACGGACAGCTATAGCAGAAGAAAAACATGATAAAACCTACAAACAAGCATAAACATTGCCATATAATGACTATCTCAAGCAGAACAGGAATGAACAGGTCATCCAGTAACACATAGATAATTAGTGTATAAGTATATAAAACTAAGTATATAACTATAAGTGTATAGAACTAAGTATATAACTATAAGTATATAAAACTAAGTATATAACTATACGTATATAGAACTAAGTATATAACTATACGTATATAGAACTAAGTATATAACTATACGTATATAGAACTAAGTATATAACTATAAGTATATAAAACTAAGTATATAACTATAAGTATATAGAACTAAGTATATAACTATAAGTATATAAAACTAAGTATATAACTATACGTATATAGAACTAAATATATAACTATAAGTATATAAAACTAAGTATATAACTATAAGTATATAGAACTAAGTATATAACTATAAGTATATAAAACTAAGTATATAACTAAACACGAAGCCACTGCATTAAGGCTGTGATAACAAAATGTACAAACTAAGAAAAAAGTAGGACCAGCTTTATTACTTAACGAGTACACAGTTGTGACTTTTCGGTGCGAACCTTAATCATACAAAAACACACAGGACGAAAAGTGAGAGGAGATAAAATATGAATTCACATGAATGCTATGTAAAAAGTCAGTCAGTCAGTCATTTGCATGTCCCTTGCGGAACTTTGCCTCCCTAACAGCTCTCCTATAGGCCTCTCGGTTGTAAACAAGATGCCCTGCTGCTGATGCATCCATTTGCAGATCATCAACGATGTCTTGCAGCCATCTTCTCCTTGGTCTTCCTCTCTTTCTTTTTTTCCCATTACGTGCCCTTCCAAGACCGTCTTCTCTAAATTATTATGACGTTTAATATGTCCAAAATATTTAAATTTTATCTGTTTCATCTTCTTTGCTAGCCAACCTTCTTCGACATTAAATTCTTGTAATATGAATATATGTGTTCTTTTTTGTGTCCATGATATTTGAAGAACTCTTCTGTAGCATTTACATTCAAAGGCATTTATGTGTTTCTCAGCTGTTTTGTTAAGTGTCCAGGTCTCACAGGCATATGTTGCGATGGGAAAAATGCATGCCCTTACAAATCTTATGTTTGTAGTTCTGTCTTTAAAAAAAAGGAAAATGTAGGAATGGAAAAAATTAGAACAAAATAAAATACAAGTCACAGCTAAGTGCTCCATTTATTTTATTTTATTCTATTTTTTTCCCATTCCTAATTTTTATACAGCACTCATGTGAGTTTGTATATTATTTTCTCCCTGTATTTTTTCGTCCTGTGAGTTTTTGCACGGTTAAAGTTCACACCGAAACGTCACAACTGTGTGCTCGTTAATTAACGAAGCTGTTCCTACTTCTTTTCCTAGTTTATACATTTTGAACAGGTCATCATGTTCCGTCTAAAAACTGGACGCAATCGACTTCAAAGTCACGTGTTAGGCGAAGTTTGAGGTTGGCGGTTCTCCTCTTCGTGCACGTGCTCGGGCTCCTCAGGTTGTGGACCACGGCATCAGAATCTGCATCAGCTGTGAGACACTGAGACGCTGACACAGTCAGACCACAGAAGAAGTTAACCTCTAGTTCTGTACAGAAAGCTCAAGAAGTTTTTTTTAAAAGTGAAATGTCTTCAAGGGACAGAATGGCAGATACAAAGAGTGAATGCGTAGGAAGAAGATGGTTCTGTGGGGCGAGCTGCTGGGCTTAACGCTAGGGCACCATGCGAGCTGTCAACTTCGCGTTAATGATTCTTCGTTATATCTGGCTCGGCCAGTGGTGAACTGTGATGGTCTTTGTGTGTCCTGGTTCGGCTTGGCGCCTTAGCGACAGAGTTCGTGCCGAGAGCGACGCTGACTAGTTTCGCATGTGGACTGTTGTAGTTCCTAAAATGGCGTCCTCACTGGGTGGCTCATCATTAAGGACCCATGCGAAGGATCATCGATGGACATTCTGTGGGATGCTCACTGGCACAGGTGGTGGAGCGATTATGGGAGTATCTCGTTCGGGATATTAAGAAGCTAGTACTGAACTGATGATAATGAACCTCTCCGGACGAGATGATTAGACTACTGATCTCCATTTTTTTATTGCCCAGTGACAGATGACAACGGGTTGAAGTTCACTGACAGACTTAAAGTGACGTCTGCATCTGGTATCACCACACTTTGGTTTCAGACGTCTGCATTTGGTATCAGCACAATTTGGTTTCAGGTCTTGCATTCTGAGCATAGATGTTGGCTAGGCCAGATGAAAAATGCAGAAACGTAATACAGATATAGAGCAGCACAATGAAACGTTTTTCATCATCATCATCATAATCATCATCATCATCATCATCATCGTCATCGTCATCATCATCATCATCATCATCATCAGCTGACTATGACTATTTTTCTTATTATAGACTTGTAAAAGGTGTACTTTTTCTCATATCGTCTTACCTCCTGTATCCCAGTCATTTTACCCCTATGGAAGGTCCTTGACCCCCAGCTCACAGTGCCTGATCTCGGAATATAGCCACAAGGGCCTTAACGTTTTAAGGGCTCCTTTCATGCACGCTTGAGCTTTCGGCATCAGTTTGTTTGTCACTGATGTGACAAGGCCTTCTATAAGACGTCTTAATGACTCTCCTGAAAGCGCCCATATCTACTTCATGGACTCGTCAGTAGTTCTTTTATATATATTTTATTTGTATATATTTATATATTATAAACTCGTCAGTAGTTGCTGTAGAGAGTGGGCAGGATTTACACATAAAATATAAATATATAAAAAACGAGTGCAAAGGTCCAAAGGTTCAAAATCAGACTCCGGCGTCATCGCATTCAGGACAACCCCATTTATGCTGCACTGCATGCCGCAACATCCATCCAAAAGTATCTTTCTCTGAACCTTAAGTGCCTAGGGCACATGGGGTTTCCGCAAGGGTTTTCCACAAATGCCTGTCCTTCGCCTTTTTTACTGCTCTTGCCCAGGTGAGCCCTCTATTGCTCAACATCCTTTCTGTTGTTCTTTTCCATGTCTCTTTTGGTCTACCCTTACTTCTGTTCCCCTGTGGTGTCCATCTTAGTGCTATTTGTGGTAGTGAGTTGTCAGTCATTCGGAGCACATGTCCCAACCATCGCCAGCGTCTTTCCTCAATAATTGTTGTCAGTGGCTTCATCCAAGAGTATGTTTGGCACTAATTCCCACCAAGTGTTGGTTGTATATGAAGAGTTTTCTGGCACACAGTTCAGATTCCCTACCATCAACCTTTAATCTGTACTAGCTCCAGCATTCTCCTCACGGTTACATTGTTCTTGCATTAGCACTTTCCATTTTCCCGTAGTCTGTCCAATACAGGTTTAGCAATGTCCCACTTGTCCACCCTCGGGCTGCCATTTATTTTAGCCTGTCCAGCAATTCTGTCTGCTACATCATTGCCATGTACCTCCACATGGCCTGGACAGTAAAGCCACGCCCCATCACGGCTGACTGTCTTAACAGATGAACCCATTCTTTTCGAAGCATTTTTTTCCTCAGTCTTGCCAAGCAGACTGTGAATTCGTCACAATGACGCCATGAACTAGTGAAGCAGACTGTGAATTCGTCATAATGACGCCATAAACTAACGAAGCAGACTGTGAATTCGTCACAATGGCGCCATGCACTACGAGTACATTAATGTTTGTCCTACTCTCTTTTCTCTACACATGCTAAAAGTATACTACCTCCTACAGGGTGAAAGTTTATATTTTCTTCGTGCAATGCAAAATAATCAGGAAAGAAAACCTTACCCTCTCGCTCCTGAAGTAATTTCCATGTTGTACTACAAATTTTGAAAGAAACTTTAAGGAAAGTAATGGAAAATAAAAAAAAACATGGTATCATCATCACCATCATCGTCATCGTCGTCGTTGCCATCATCTTCATCATCAGGTGCCGTGCCGACTGGCGCTGGGTATTATGCTTCTCCAGAGTACACGATCCTTCATGCAGGCCATCAGCTCAGTTGGTGACCTCCTCTCACACCATCCCGTCAGACTGTCCAGTATCATTTCTCTCGGTCTTCCTCTTGATCTTCTTCCTTCTATTTTTCCTGTTGTTATAATATTTTCAATGCCCCCTCTTCTCATTGCATGTCCTATGAAAGTACATTGTCTCTCTCTTATCTTTTGGACAAGGATTTTTTGTCTCTCCAGCTCTTCTCATACATTCTTCATTAGTTATTTTTGCTGTCCATGACATTCTCAACATTCTTCTAATAAACCACATTTCTGCTGCTTTCAATGATTTTTGTGCAGACTTGCCTATTGTCCAGGATTCACTTCCATATAACAAGATAGGTTCAATATAGCATTTTAGGACTCGCTTTCTAACATTCATTGATAAGGATGTGTTGGCTAATATGTTTCTCATTCTCTGAAATGCAGTCTTTGCTTGGCCTATTCTGTTCCTAATTTCTGTTCTGCATTTCCCATCTGAAGTTATTACTGCTCCAAGGTATTTGAATCTGCATCTGCTTTAGAATAGTTCCATTTAATTCCGAGATGACGTATCTAATTTTCTATCTTTAAAAAAACCCTATAACTGTATACCGAATAGCAACACAATGGTCTACGAAGAGCAACCGAATAGCAATATATTGGACTATAGCAGGACGAGGAGCTGAATATCAATACAATGGACTACAATCAGACAAGGAGCCGAATAGCAACACAATGGACTACAAACAGACAAGGAGCCGAATAGCAACACAATGGACTACAATCAGACAAGGAGCCGAATAGCAACACAATGGACTACAGTAAGACAAGGAGCCGAATAGCAACACAATGGCAGTATCATGCAATCCTTTCATTTGGCCCAGTTCAAAGTTCGCTGTCCTATTGCGGCTGAGTGGCTCCTCACCCTAGCGAAATCTGCGGTTTGAACTTTGGTAATCCATCTTATTGGTTTTTTTTCTTCTCTGGCATCTAAAGTACATTATCTTTTATTTAAGATTATCATCTATACTGTTCTAGAACATTTTGCTGTAAACTATTATCAAGCGAAAAGCGGAAGGAGAAAGAGCAAGTGGAAAACAAGATGCTCTTAGTTTGGTGGCTAACATAAGATGAACAGGTAGACGGAAGTGTATGGTTCAGTTTTACAAAGAAAAAAAAAAAGAAACGGGCACACATTACTCCCAGATAGGCGCGCTTGAAGTAGAAGCAGGCAACTGTGTGAGAAATAAGAGAAAGAGACTAGATGGCGGAAACAACCGCCGGATAACTACGGTCCACACAAAATATGATCAGGGACCAGAGCCCTGAAAAGTAAGAAACTGAGATGACTCCAGATCTACTGCAAGTAACCTGTTCTGTGCAGATGGTTGGAAATGGTGATGAGATTGTATGCATGAACTACGCAAACTGCGTTAATTATTCTAAATGAAATATAGAAGACGTATAGACCAAGGCGTCTTGGTATACATACCGGGGGTGGGGGGTGGGTGGGAATCAAAGGACAGAGATATGGGACTGAAGTAAAAATGTGTTGTTAAGATCACGTTTCTATTTTCTCTGCTCTAGTCCAAGCTGCCTATATGGAAAGTAGAACCGATATCTAAGAATATGATGATGACTTCTATAGTTTGGCAAAAGGGCTTTTTGCTGTCAAACTGAGTAGTCCATAGAGGATATTGTACCATACTGAGGCAATCCACAGTTGGTAAGGGGATTTACTGAGCAGTCTCTAGGGGTAACGGAACATACTTGGCAAAACATAGCAGGTATGAAAAAGTAATTGACAATTCATAACGGAATGGGGATATACTGAACAATCCATAGAGGGTCTGTAATCGAAGAAAAGGTTATGAACCCACAGTACAGACGAAATATTAACCTGTTTAAAACAAAGAGTAGGGACAGCTTTACTCATCTGAAGAACAGATTTGTAGTGTTTTGGTTTACACTTTAATCATACAAAAACATACAGGACAAAGAAATAGGGAAAGAAAAGAACATCTAAATTCACATGTATGACATGTAACAGTTAAGAATGGAAGAAAGAGAGCACTTAGCTGTGACTTGCAAGAAACTGTGTCTGGGAGTGCATGTGGTAACATTTTGTGAATGTTTAAATGAAAAATTGTTGGGGTGGGGGGTGACAAGTCTCAGTGGTTAGTAGTAAAGAGAGGGTGGGGAAAAAGATGCAGAAGAGAGAGGGATACAATTATTGTCAACTCAAGAGAAAGGTGGGTGAAGCATGCGAATATGGTTGGGGTAGAGGGTTTGTATTCTCGTGCTATGAAGGTCCTGGAATATCAACTGAGTAGATAAGCACTCAAGAGGAAGGGAATATTCTAATACAGAAAGAGAATATTGGATATAGCTGAATTTAGAGCTCAACCCATTTGATTCCAGCGTCCCATATTCCTGAATGAAGCTGTCTCCGAGACACAGTCGACTTCTGTCATTAGAGTGACATTGTTAGCAATAAGTCAGACTTCCCTCTGTGATTAGGGCCGGTGAAATGGTATAGACTGACTTATAAGTATTCTAGGAGATATCATAAAGATGTTTTTGAATTCAATCACCTAATCTGAAACGTCTCTCCTACGTATATTATCCAGCTTTGTGTATATATGTGTATTTAGTTTTATATACTTATACACAAAAACTATATGATATGGACTTAGTGCTTGAAGAAATAAAAGGGAATAACATTGCGGTCGTCAGTAACGATTAGTAACGAGAAAATAACAAGGGGGGCAACTATTATCTTTGGTCTGGAAGGGATAAAACATAGACAGGCAGTGCGGTAAAAGAGATTTTTGTTATATAAAGCAGCCCAGGATTTGAGGACTTTTGTGCCAGCTGGACTTTGCTAGTGTCTTTCATATTATTGATCGATAACAGCTCCACATAAGCTGGGCTGTACCGTCGCGAAAATGCTCTGCAGTATTAGCCTCGTTATAGGCTGGATATTCGGCGTCTGGTAGATACAAGTTGGAGTTGTGCCCTCCGCTGAATTCTTTGTGAAGCCTGTATCTGGATGAAGTAGTTGTGCTGATTGCCCAGGCGAATTGTTTCGTGAATTTCTTGTGCTGAACTTCTGTATCAAATTGTGGAGTGGTGGTCCAGTCGTGTTTTACAATGTGTAGTAATGGAGTTTTCATGTTACTTGCCCGCCACCGATTCAGGTACTGTTGTATATATACGGGACAGACTGTCCCGTGAATGTTTAGCTTGGCTTTACAGAGTACTTTCTGTCGTGTGTTCGGTACTCTCTTCTACGCTTTGTACAGAATAGTTGACGGATTTAGGGGCAGACAACCTGCTGGACTAGAGGACTAGAGGACTACCTGAAGGAGAGAAATAAACGTACTAAACAGTTAACATGGATATAAAGATAAGGTTAAAATGTTTTATATAGACAAAGATAAAACAGCATACCTAGCGTAGCTTCTCTTCTGTCTCCCACCCTACTCTCAGAACATTGTTTCTAAGTTTAAAGACATATGTTGTTTTTTTAGTTGACATTGTTTGAAAAAAATATTCAGACTACAAAATGAACATTTATGAGTTATGAGTGATCATTATGAACTTATCACATGATGTGTGAAGCTTCATCCAGCTAATTTGTTACCAGATTTCAGCAACATTGAACCTGACATGACATTAAACAGCAAGTAAACTGGCATATTTTCATTTACACATTTTATTACATCTCTGACAGCCAAAATTATAATTGTCTTATATGATAGGAAACCTTGCACAGAGAAAATTATAATTGTCTTATATGATAGGAAACCTTGCACAGAGAAAATTATAATTGTCTTATATGATAGGAAACCTTGCACAGAGAAAATTATAATTGTCTTATATGTATAGAAAACCTTGCACAGAGAAAATTATAATTGTCTTATATGATAGAAAACCGTGCACAGAGAAAATTATAATTGTCTTATGTGACAGAAATCATTGCTTGTTTCTCATGGCAAAAATACCCCTTAATTATTTCAAATCACAAACACTCTTTTTTCATCTTAAATGACAGGACATCTTATTTATCTTAAACGATAGGACATCTTATACATCTTAAGTGACATGACATTTTATTTCTCTTAAATGACAGAACATCTTATTTATATTAAATGACAATAAAATTATTTATCTTTAAAAACAAGCTTGATTACTCTAAATAACTATACACATATTTGTGTTAATGATAAGACATCTTAATTGTCTTAAATGATATAAATATATTTTCTATCTTAATTGACAATATGAAGACCAGAAAATGATAATTCAGATTTGTGGGACATGTCTGGAGGAGAGGCGGGCTAGAGCACTTAATGGCAGCAGGGAAGATCGAAGATAGAGGAGATAGAGATAAATAGAGAGGAAAGATGTTCGATGCTTTGACTTCCTAGTACGGGAAATGACCAGTGACAAGCCTGCTGAGATGTACAGGGGATCGAGGATTATGGACGGACATGATATCCTACGCCTGTCTGCAGCTGACCTTGAGAGAGAGAGAGAGAGAGAGAGATTATAATATTGCTTAACTATAATGACAATAAACCTTATTTATCTTAAATTGCTATACTTTTATTTATCTCAAATGGCAATAAATCTTTAATGTCTAAAATTACAGTAGATCCTATTTATCGTAAATGGCAAAAACTATCGCTTAACTTTCCATGACAGTAAATATTAATTTGTTTTAAATAGCAACAGACTTTATATTAAATGACAATAAACTATGTATTTGAAATGACAACGAACTTTAGACATTTTAAATGGCAACAAACTTTATATATTTTAAATAGTAAAAAAATATTTATTTTAAAATAGAGTAAATTTTATGTATTTTAAAAGAGAGTAAACTTTATATATTTTAAATGAGAGTAAACTGTATGTATGTTAAATGAGAAGAAGTGTTCTAAATATATTCTGCACAGAAAACTGCAGGTTAACACTAACCGCAACACGCCGACAGCAACACTGGCAAAGATGGCAGCCATGCACTTCACGCAGGAGAAGATGGAAATAGAAGAAGACAAAGACAAGGGATGTCTAGAGTCTACCAGGGTTTGCCTGAAGCTGTCTTTGGTCTTTATGAACATTCCTATAGTTGTGAGTAGAGTTTCTATAAACATTCTAATAGTTGTAAGTATAGTTTTTAAAATGGATATTCGTATAGTTGTGAGTAGAGTTTTCACGAACATTCTAATAGTTGTAAGTATAGTTTTTAAAATGAACATTCCTGTAGTTGTGAGTATAGTTTTCGTGAATATTCTAATAGCTGTAACTACAGTTTTTATTTCTTTAATGAACATTCCAGTAATTCATATGAACATTTTGGGCATGACCATTCCTAAAAATATCAAGGATTTTGTGAACATTCCAGCAGCTGTAAAGTTATGTCCAGTGGCTTTTTCATGCGGTAATTGTGCGATGTGTTAGCACCTTCACATTTCTAGGCCACTACAGCTTTGGGTTTAGGGATGCCAGCACTTGTCCTGGCAGCCCTGGTTGTCATGGGGAAGTCCCCAGGTAACCAGTTCTTGGGGTCGGCTTGACACCGGTGCTGAACGGTACGAAGAAGAAGTGTTTCGCCTCAGTGCTAAATCAGATCAGAGATACTCTGGTCTGCAGGCAGTAACACTAATAACTACACCACTGCGGGTCCTCAACGCTCGCAAGAACGTATACATTTCAATATCTGTATGTTTATTTTTTTATGAATTTTCATTAAGTGTAAATGACGTCTTAATAAAGATTTTCCTTCACGTAAATGTGACCTTCATGAACACTCAGACACTCCTATTTGTAAATATAATCCTTCTGGATAATCAGGCTCTGCAGATATCTACTGGAACTAAAGGTTATTCAACAAATCTAGAACAATTATTAGCCTCAAAAGCAA
This sequence comes from Achatina immaculata, assembly GCA_009760885.1. Classification (NCBI taxonomy): domain Eukaryota; kingdom Metazoa; phylum Mollusca; class Gastropoda; order Stylommatophora; family Achatinidae; genus Lissachatina; species Lissachatina immaculata. The sequence goes on from CM019721.1 coordinate 9,026,460, forward strand.
GCCGTGGATAAAGAAAAAAAAAACTTCAGAAGAATGTTCCAGAGTTGTCTTTCAGGAGTTAAAAAAAAAAGGTTATAACAGTTAATACATTGTAAAAATTGCATTTATCCAAGAGCCACACACATAATTCTAAAATAAGCCGGTCTGCCATTTTCTTTTCGCAGGAAATGCTTTAGTGCTGTATTTTAAAATTGTGAATTACCGCGAAAGGTAGGGACAAAAAAACAAACAAACAGGATAATGTTATTTTATTTATACAATATCTATATATATATATATATATACATTTTTTTTTTAGTTCACACAGTATTAAACATAATCGAGGAAGTCACAACATTATATACTATTTACACAATTTTCTGTAACTTAGGAACAATAACCCATGAAAACAATGTGAAAGGAAATTAAATTAGCGTATGAACAAGGACGACTACTCACATATTTTCGTTTGAATGAGATAAAAGCAAGCTAAGAACGGGGTGAATGAGATGAGAAACTGGTAGATGTAAAGGGTAATGTAGAATAATGCAAAAATCTGTGGTGATAACTGGTACAATGGAAAGTCAAAATGTAAGAGCAAATCAAGGGCCATAACCAATGTGAAAATACAAGGCAATGAATATTATGAAGGAATAAAACTAGTAAAAATATCAGAAAAGATTCTAGGAAGAGTCAAAAAGTCCTTTTAACATATTTTTTCACGTGTTGCGTCCCTTGATTTGTGATATCATCATCACATGGTCCAGGGAAATCTATGGGGTCTCTAGTTTCTTGCTTAATCTAACCATCAAGTGTGTAGCTACCGATGCTAAGATTTTGATGTAGGTTTGTAAGTGTCTGAAAGTTTACAAGTGTCCTATACATTTCCTCTACGTTTATGCTTCACAAAAATGGACACTAAACAATATATATACACATACACATACACATACATACAGTCACAAGGATATATCCTACCACTGTCTGCATATATATATACACATACACATACATACAGTCACAAGGGTATATCCTACCACTGTCTGCATATATATATACACATACACATACATACAGTCACAAGGATATATCCTACCACTGTCTGCATATATATATATACACATACACATACATACAGTCACAAGGGTATATCCTACCACTGTCTGCATATATATATATATACACATACACATACATACAGTCACAAGGATATATCCTACCACTGTCTGCATATATATATATATATACATATATATCGCATATACTGTATGCATATGTATATATATCTCGCATATACTGTATGAAACATACATACAGTCACAAGGATATATCCTACGACTGTCTGCATATATATATATATACATATATATCGTATATACTGTATGCAAATGTATATATATCTCGCATATACTGTATGAACATGTATATATATCTCGTATATATTGTATGTATATGATATTATATATCTTGTATATATTGTATGCATATGTAAATATATCTCGCGTATACTGTATGAATCTGTATATGTATATATATATAGTATACTGTATGTATATGTATATCGTTATTACTATATATATATACTGTTAAAAAAACATAAACGCAACACTACTGTAATAGGAATGGACACCAAATTTCAAACTTGCATCAACATTTTATTTTACGGAATTAATGTTTCAACCTTGGCATGAAGATACTTTAAGACTGTAACAATGAAATGATGTTCATTAAATTTGGTTTGGACTTTTATTCTTTGCGACTGAGGCCTCCGTTTCTGTAAGGTGGATAGCCTCCTCTGGCCTGGAACGACATCTCCTTGACGTGGATCCGATTAGCCGTTTGATCTGTTGTTGTGGGATGGCTGCCCACTTTTTCCGCAGTGCAAAAGACAACTGTCGGAGACTGGTTGGCGCTACGTCTCGATAGGGGACTTGTCTGTTCAATTCATCCCATAAGTGTTATTGAGTTCATGTCTGATGACATGGATGGTCACGAAATGGTCTGGACGTTGTTGTTAGCGAAGAAATGGATGGTGAGTTGTGCCATATGAGATCGAGCGTTATCCTGCTGAAAAATCGAACCTGGTGCAGTTAGAAGTGGAAGGACGTGAAGATGAAGAATTTCAGAGACGTATCTTTGGGCATTCAAACGTCCTTTAATTTGCAATAGGTCACTTCTTCCCATGAAGTTGATCGTCTCCACATCAGTACACCCCCACCACCATGTGGAAGAACCTCATCCACGTAATTCTGGGCGTTGCGCTCATGGACGCTATGGTAAATTCTTCTTCGTCTATCGTGTCGATGGGGTAGAAAGAATGATTAATCACTAAACCAGCCTCTTCTCCAATCATTCGAACCGTCCGTTGACGATGCTGGTTCGCCCACTGCAGTCGGTTCTGGCGATGTCGGTCCGTAAGAACAGGACCTCTGTAGGGTCTTCTAGCCCAAAGACCAGCGTCGTACAGTCGGTTCCTGACCGTTTGATCCGAAATTCGACGAGCTGCTGTCATTGACTGGACTGTTGAGGACGCAGATGCAAATAGATTCCTGAGGTGACAGCCGTATGAAGCGGTCTTCGGCAGGAGTTGTGGCTATGTGTCTTCCACTGCGCGGCCCGTCTGCAATGAGCAAGTTTCTTGAAATCGTCTCCAAAGGCGACTAATGGTGCTTCTAACCACTTTGTGACTGTCCAGTCTGCAAACGTCCAATGATGATGAATCTTTGTTCTATAATGAGATGAGCAATTCTTGCGCATTGAATTTTCAAATGAATTGATTCGAGTGAGTTTTGTGTTCGGTAAGTTTTATGGGATTCTCGTGAACCTGTCATGAGTTATTGTCAAAAATGCTGTTTTGACTAGTGTCGCTTTTCTGTGCTCACGAATCATCTGCTTGACTACAATTCAGGTCAGCACGTGAAGTTGATGTCCAAGTGAACGTTTCAGGCAATTTCTCCTTGTCTGATCAGCAAACTTCAGTTTAAATCGCAACATCGTATGTGTTGCATTTTTTAACAATATATATTATATATATATATATATATATATATATATATATATATATATATATATACAGTATAAGGTCTATGAAATATCGCCTGGGGTCAAGTGTGTGTTAGAGAGGCTGGCAACAAGGTTGAGCTTAAAGAGTGGGAGTGGGGTTGGCTGCCAACCCTCAAGATTAGTGCCGAAAATGGCGCTTGACTGTGTTAGTGCTTGTATATGGAGTGTGAATCGTCATTGCCTTGTGGTTAGACTAGACCATGTCGGTCCTCTAGCCGTCCCAGGCAAAGTGTAATTTAGTATTACACAGAACGCCATGTGTCAGGGACAGTGTCCTTGATGTAACCTTTGAGAGGGGCGGGGGAACTCCCTCCCTTGTCTGTACAGTCAGCAGAATCTCTCCTTCAATCACATCACATACAGGCCCATGAACTGGCAGAGTCAACAAACATTCTGCTGCGAGATGTCCTCTTTGTTCATTTTTCTACAGAACAAAGATCCGCAATACTCAGTTCGTGCATTCTTAATTAACAGCCTGTTCCATCGCTTGCTGGTTCCTGCCTCATGCGTAGGACAGCAGATATTGACATTTGAAAGCCCAACATCTTTTGTCTCAGGTTCCGTTTTTCAAAATGTCGTCCTATATTGTTTATTTTTTTTCCCAAACTCATCATATGACACGTGACTAATTTGCATATTATGACATCAGCAGGGTATGCCCTGTTTATTTTTAGTTCTTCCGTGGTTCCCCATCGCTTTATCCGTGTATGCAACAAGGGAATGTTGTCAGTGTCAACAAATATTGGGAAATAACAGAACAAACTGGAGCAGTTCTTGAAGAAAAACAAGTGTTGGGACGTATTAGAAGCGCAGAGCTAACGTGTGCTGTGGACAGTAAGTCCTAGAAATAAACCGAAAAATCATTTTGAACTGAAACGTCCATGGTAAAAGATAAAAGCGGACAGCTTTAGTTTGGACATGATTTCAAACTTTCAAACTTTGGGAAATGAACAGCATTTTTCAAAGCAGGGAGATGATGATGATGACGATGATGATGTAGAGGAGTCTCTTGTCTTGTCTTGTCTTTCCTCATTTACTGTTAGGTGTAGAGGTGAAGTGCAATTGTCTCCCAATGGCTCGCCTGTTGTCTTCGCACACTGAGATGTCCAGGAACTCTGCTATTTCATCGGTCCATCGTTTGCATGGGCGGCCTCTTCCTCTGCCTTTGTGAGGTCTGTAAAACGTTGCTCTCTGTGGTACACGTTCTGTTGGTAATCGTGATACCATTTTATTTGTTGTTTTTTTTAATATAGTTCAGAGCAGGTTCAACTCCTACTTTATTTCTAATTACATCATTTCTGATTTTGTCCATTCTTGATATTCCAAGATTTCTTCTCAAGAATCTCATTTCAGTTATTGTAATTTTCCTCTTGTCTTTTGCTGTCAGCGTCCATGCCTGGCATTGGTAGCACAAAGTTGGTATGAAGATTGTCTTATAGATAGTTCTTTTGGTTTCCAGTGGGACATGCTTGTTGTTTAGTATGAGAGCCATTTGCCCTCTAAGTTGGTTTGCTTTTTTACATCTGTTTTCGATGAGTAGATGTTTTCGATCAGTAGATGTTTTCGATGTAGAGGAGTGAAGGATTTAAAAACCTATCAGATATTAACGTTGCCCTTGTAACTGCTGCTGTGGAAAAACATTCAATATTCCTCGTCTCCTTCTTCTGATTATTATTATTATTATTGCTTAAACTATAATCTTCTCAGTCACATCTTTATTAGTATGTCTCTTAGCGACATCCTTATTATCATAATCATCATCATATTAGTTCCCCTGGGAACAACCGTGTTAAGAACACACTTACCTTAACATAGTGTTTGTGAGACAAGGAACATAGATCTGTTTGCTTAAAAACTCTGACCTACTTCTGTAGCCCTGAAACCTGTAGAAATCAACACTAACTGTAAATGTTATTTTTGTAAAATGTAGTGTCAGGTTGATGGACGGATGGGGACATGGAGATCGTTGGCAGGGATGAGGAAAGTCTCGTGTGACACCAAAGAATCCAGGACGTGACAAGTCTATGGGTTTTTACAACAATGGCTATCAGACTGATGTAAACAAAACAGAGTCAGCAGACTATAGATGGGGGGAATGGATATTGTTGAAGCACTCATCGGATTCCTCATCCCAAAGTCGGAGTGTCTCTGTGGAACTATCTCAAAGCCGTCTGGCCAACCAGCATTGCATGCTGGATCTGACATAGAGAAGGGGCTTAAGTACAGCCACCAGAGGCTGGAAAACAGGCCAGCCACACTGTCTTCATGGCAGTCCGAGCAGGACCACAGTCTGCCCTAGCAAGGAAAGGTGCTGAAGTCGGAGGTACCCGGCCAAAAGGCGCATCGCAAAAACTACGGTACCACGCATTATCAGCAGTGTGCGTACGAAGAAGAAGAGAATCATATTAGTTCTTTCACTCCAAATCAACACTGACATAGTTGGTGGATCTTGCACACCTATGCCAACCAATGCTCAGAGTGATAAGTGAACATAAAATTTAAAAAAAACAGCACATTTTAACTCAAGTCACATTTAAAAAAACAATTATGGAGCAACTTCCTTCCAGTTTCTTGTCATCAAAATTTCCCATCAAAATTTATTCTGGCACAGCATGGAGATTAATTTCCGGAAGTGAAAGGGTTAATAACTACTTTCAATTTCTGGAGCTGAAAGGGTTAATAACTACTTTTAATTTCTGGAGGTGAAAGGGTTAATAACTACTTTTAATTTCTGGAGGTGAAAGGGTTAATAACTACTTTTAATTTCTGGAGGTGAAAGGGTTAATAACTACTTTTAATTTCTGGAGGTGAAAGGGTTAATAACTACTTTTAATTTCTGGAGGTGAAAGGGTTAATAACTACTTTTCCGGTGCTTCCATCTCCTGCAGGTCGTTGGCGCCGTGTCTCTTGCTGTCGGGGTGTGGGTAATGGTGGACGACAACTCCTTCTTCAGACTCACCACAGACATCTTGGACATTGAGATTCTCGGCAAAGACATCCTCCGACAGAGCGCCATCGTCATGATCACTGCAGGAGCTGCCATGCTGGTTCTGGCAGGGCTCGGGGTGGTTGGAGCACTGGCTATGAGCTCGCGCATCCTTCTGTTTGTGAGTACATCTAGTGAGCCAATCCTTCTGTTTGTGAGTACATCTAGCGAGCGCATCCTTCTGTTTGTGAGTACATCTAGTGAGCCAATCCTTCTGTTTGTGAGTACATCTAGTGAGCCAATCCTTCTGTTTGTGAGTACATCTAGTGAGCCAATCCTTCTGTTTGTGAGTACATCTAGCGAGCTCATCCTTCTCTTTGTGAGTACATCTAGTGAGCCAATCCTTCTGTTTGTGAGTACATCTAGCGAGCTCATCCTTCTCTTTGTGAGTACATCTAGTGAGCCAATCCTTCTCTTTGTGAGTACATCAAGTGAGCCAATCCTTCTCTTTGTGAGTACATCAAGTGAGCCAATCCTTCTGTTTGTGAGTACATCTAGTGAGCGCATCCTTCTGTTTGTGAGTACATCTAGTGAAAGTTTCCCCTGGCCTCTGTGTGAATTAAATCCCTTTACTATCTGAGGTAAAGATAACTCGTTGAAGTAAGAAACCCAGTTGTGGAACTGTTTCAGCAAAGACTGTACACGATATTGTTAAGTTTGAAACTGTTTTTGACGTTTCACCATGTTGTTAAGTTTGAAACTGTTTTTGACGTTTCACCATGTTGTTAAGTTTGAAACTGTTTTTAACATTTCACCATGTCGTTAAGTTTGAAACTATTTTTCACATTTCACCATGTTGTTAAGTTTGAAACTGGGTTAGACATTTCACCACGTTGTTAAGTTTGAAACTGTTTTTGACGTTTCACCATGTTAAGTTTGAAACTGTTTTTGACGTTTCACCATGTTATTAAGTTTGAAACTGGTTTTGACATTTCGCCGTGTTCTTGTCATCGTTCTGGACTTGGGTAAAGGCGAGGATATTAGCTTCCCCCATATTTTATTTTTGCTTCATTCACTGAAACTCTTGTGTGCTATGTAACTGTGGTGTGTCTCGCCCTGTAGGCAGATATTTTTCGCATAAGGATGTCACTTTTTTTTTCTCCAGGTTGTCAGACTGGCGAGTTCTCATAGCTGGCCTGAAACCCACGCCCTTGTGTATCATAGGAAAGTTTACAATAGACTATTCTATTCGTCTCCTTCTCAACCCCCCCCCCCCCCAGCCCCCAGTTTTAATATCCAGCATGAATGCTATATTGAACCTGTCTTGTTATATGGAAGTGAATCATGGACAATAGGCAAGTCTGCACAAAAATCATTGGAAGCAGCAGAAAAGTGGTTTATTAGAAGAATGTTGCGAATCCCCTGGACAGCAAAAATAACAAATGAAGAATGTATGAGAAGAGCTGGAGAGACAAAAAACCTTGTCAGAAAGATAAGAGAGAGACAATGTACTTTCATAGGGCATGCAATGAGAAGAGGGGGCATTGAAAAATATTATAACAACAGGAAAAATAGAAGGAAGAAGATCAAGAGGAAGACCAAGAGAAATGATACTGGACAGTCTGACGGGATGGTGTGAGAGGAGATCACCAATTGAACTGATGGCCTGCATGAAGGATCGTGTACTCTGGAGAAGCATAATAGCCAACGCCAGTCGGCACGGCACCCGGTGATGATGATGATGATGATGACGATGATGATGATGACGACGACGACGGCGATGATGATGATGATGATGATGATGATGAATTCTCAGCAGTGAATTGTGAGCTCTGAGTTCCGAGTCTGAGTTATGAGTAGTGATTTATGAGTTGTGAGTCGGCACGGTACCTGATGATGATGATGATGAGTCGTGAGTTGTGAGTTCCGAGTTGTGAGATATGAGTTACGACTTGTGGGTTTCTTTGTTGTGAGTAGTGAGTTGTGTTGCTTGTAGGTCCGTCTAGCGCACTGGTTAATAAACTGGGCGGTGCCACCTTCACTGGAAGGTTGGGAAGATCCAGGTGGTCAGTGGAGGAAACGGGAGCAGAAAAGTGACATCATGATCACTTGAGCAGACATACGTTTTGACATGTGCCAGGAGGAGGAGGTGGGGGGGGGGGGGGCTAGGATGCATGGCCTAAACAAGTTAGGCAACCTCTGGTGTAGGGGGCTTAGATTAGTTACTTTCATGTTACTTTCATTACTGAAATCTAACAAGTATGAATTCTCATAATACCAATATACGGAAACTTTTTAAGCAGCGGTGGAAGGTAAGGCGACCACAGAGGGTTATTAATGACTCCCGTGCTACCTACTTGACAGATTTTGAGAACCGCTGTACCATGGGATCAAAACCCGTATTCCACCTAAACAGTGGAACTGAGGGTGAAGCCAGCGTCAGATCTGGGAGTCAGTGACTCCTGACTGACATGCTAGCGTCAGGGCTGGCTAATCATGGCTAACCAAGACCCTGTTCCATCCTTTTTCTGTAACAGGGCTAACCTGGCTAACTAGAGACCCCATGGTGGTTGAGTGTGCTTAAGAAGCAATCACACACCCTGTCTCTTTCGGCTTCACTCAAGGCCTGAAATTATTACCCGCTCCCAATTCGACACGATTCTATGTATCTTCATTTCATTGACTGCAAAGAACTCAATTCGCAGTTCCAGAGAGGTTGACGAAAAAGACAGACAGACAGACAGACATATAGACAGACAGACAGACAGGCAAACAGGCAGACAGACAGACAGACAGACAGACAGATAGACAGACAGACAGACAGACAGACAGCTGGAAATGACGGCATTTAAACTCCAAGCCAACAAATCCTATTTCAGTCGACGTGTTTTCAAGGTGATGGAGCCTGATGAAAACTGTGTCATGACAACTGCTCAGAATTTCACTTCGTGTTTCAGTTACAAGTGTCTACAACCTGGTCTCAGCCGCTGAGAGTGTCCGACGGTAGAACTAACGATTGACTAATTGATTGATTGATTCTTTATTTTGAAAGTGTTAAGAACTGGGCACGCAGGCCCGTCTGACATCCTGCCCTTTATCATACATCTGTCACTCTGTTCCAGACATTCTACAACGAAATAAAATGAACCAATTTTTGTTCATGATTTTCACATCCTTAGGTTAAAAAAGAAAGTGGGGGAGGGGGGGGGAAGAGAATTTAACAGTTCTAGGTAACATCAGCTGAAAAACTTCTGGGGAAAAAAAGACTGAATCGATGGCAAAGAGAGGAAAAAAACTAAAACGTTAGCTGTATGCAAAAATAAATAAACTGATCTATCCCTCTCTCTCTCTCCCTCTCCCTCCCTCTTTCTCTATCGCTCTCTCTCCCTTCCCCTCCTTCTCTCTCCCTCCCCCCCTCTCTCTCTATCCCTCCTTCCCTCTCTCTTCCTTCCTCCCTCTTTCTCTCCCTCCCTCATTCTCTCTCCCTTCCTTCTCTTTCTCTCCCTCCCTCATTCTCTCTCCCTTCCCTCTCTTTCTCTCCCTCCCTCTCTCTCCCCTCCCTCTCTCCACCCCTCCCTCTCTTCTTCTCTCTCTCCCTCAGTCACTCTCTCTCCCTTCCTCTTTCCATCCCTTCCTCTTTCCTTCCCTCTCTCCCTTCTTCCCCCCACTCTCTCGTCCCTTCAGTGCTCAAGACCCTGACGCTGCTGGTAGAAAGAGATTTCCACTTTTGTCGGTTACCTCTTATCTTGTCCCCTATGCCAGTCTCTTGTGTGTCAGCATTCTCTCTATTGAATCCTCTTATCTTGTCCCCTATGCCAGTCTCTTGTGTGTCAGCATTCTCTATATTGAATCCTCTTATCTTGTCCCTCATGCCAGCCCCTTGTATGTCAGCAGTCTCTCTACCCTTCGTCTGTTTCTTCAGGTCGCCCTTTGCTTCTTTTACCCTGTGGATTTCATACCAAAGATGGTCGTGGCAGGGATTCGCTTGTCACTCTCATAATGTGGCCAGTCCATTGCTGCTTTCTCCTTTCAGTCGGTGCCGACATTGGTGTCATGTCTGTCTCTATTAACAAGAGGTCTTTGCTTGTGTTATCTGGACAGGACACTCCTTTTATCTTACGTAGACGCGACATATGGGAAAAAGAAAGAGAGGAAGACCAAGGCGAAGAAGATTGCAAAACATCGTTGATGATCTGCAAATGGATGCATCAGAAGCAGGGCATCTTGCTCACAACCGAGAGGCTTACAGGGGAGCTGTTAGGGAGGCAAAGTTCCGCAAGGAACATGTAAATGACTGACTGACTGACCGACTAACTGACCGACCGACTGACTGACTGACCGACTGACTGACTGACCGACTGACTGACCGACTGACTGACTGATTGACTGACCGACTGACTGACTGACTGACTGACCGACCGACTGACTGACTGACTGACTGACCGACCGACCGACCGACTGACTGATTGACTGACCGACTGACTGACTGACTGACTGACCGACCGACCGACCGACTGACTGACTGACTGACTGATTGGCTTGATTTGGAAGGTGCCAAGTGTACGCCCAGTTGCCTGTGCCATTTTCCAGATTCTCTCATGGAACCCACTCCGGCCAACACTTAAAACATCTCAACTGATCGGAAACACCAACAGAAGCATGATCGTCAACGCTATCCAGAACCACAAGTTGTGAATGAAAGTATAGATATTTACGCATATTCTCAAACTGTGATTCTTTTTTTTTTTTTGTTTGTTCGGGCTTGAAAATGTGAAGATTTTATTACATTTCAGTACGTGATACCACTCATCATTTTGCTGACGCTGGAGGTTGCTGTCATTGTTCTTGCCATTGTCTTCAAGTCCGAGGTGAGGATCTGTTGACGAAGGGATGAAAGTGAGACGCGAATGAAAGGAAGATAGAAGGAACTTACATAGATTATTAATAAAGAGATTAAGATACTCAGCTACAACACATAACAACTAGAAACGTTGAAGAAAGTACAAACAGGAGAAAAAAATACTAGAAACTCTAGGAAGAACCTAGGATTTCGGAAACTGGAAATTCCTTATTTGTGAATCTCGAGTTAAGAACACTAAAAGAACAGATAAAAACTCTTGGGTTAAGAAATCTGTGTTTTGTCCTAAAATGGTAGGGAAAAATGAAGCCAATAAAGAGTCTAGAATTCAGAAAGTCGGAAAATCCTGTTCGAAATTACAGCGCATCTGCTGAAGAAGATAATCAGGTGTCTAGATTATTGTGCCAAGTATGGTAGATATGATGAAGATGGCACTCTGCTTGGGCGTTTGAATGGTGCAGTGATTAGTATATTTGCTTCTCATCGCTTACATCCACGGGTCAATGCCAAAAGAAGAAGAATTCCGAGTCAGTTGTAGAAATGATCATTTCGGATACCGTGGAACTGAGGAAGACATGGCAGTCAAGCGTGACGCCAACCACACCAAATTGCTGAGCTGGTGTAATGGTCCCTAGTTTGTGCTCCTGTAAAATATACGAAGTTGGTGGTTGGCTTATACATTCATAATACATACATAAATACATACATACATACATACATACATATATATATGCATACATACATACATACATACATACATACATACATACATACATACATACATACATACATACATACATACATACATACATACATACCCAGTTATAGACTGCTTTAGGTGATAAACACTTTTCAGTATACACTGTAATCATTTCCTTATGAATGTCCTCAACTGAATGTCCTTTGGCCCACAAAAAATCGCACTACACTTCTCTGTTCTTCTTTGGTATACACTAACAGTTGGGTAGCCATTTAGTTATTGCTTTGCGCATGCGCACGTAACTCCTAGCGCCCCCTACATATAACTATTATAAAGTTGGATGATGGTACCATTTAAGGATATATTTGAATACTACCTGATAACTGCCACTGATAAAATATTTCAATTTGCGAGTTACTTAGTGACTTCCCCTCGTACATACAAATACATAAAATCCAAATTTTTCTTCCCTATTTTTGTGTACAGCAGCAAAAATGGGACCAGAAACTACACTCCGTCATAGAACACCCCAGGAACAGACCCTTTCATTTATGTCTAGCCTGCTCCCCGTGAATTTTAAATGTAGGAAGAATTAACACTTTGACACTCGGCCATTTTTTAAGCAAAACATGAGCAACAAGGCGTAACTACTTGATGATCAAGAAAGTATATATCACTTAATCAGAAGACAGAAACATATTACACAAAACACTGTCAAATGGGAACAATGAACACTTATGCAGTCATCATCATCATGTGCTGTGCCGACTGGCGTTGGCTGTTATGCTTCTCCAGAGTACTCCACCCTTCATGCAGGCCATCAGATCAGTTGGTATCTCCTCTCACATCATCCCGTCAGACTGTCCAGTATCATTTCTCTTGGTCTTCCTCTTGATCTTCTTCCTTCTATTTTTCCTGTTGTTATAATATTTTCAATGCCTCCTCTTCTCATTGCATGTCCTATGAAAGTACATTGTCTCTCTCTTATCTTTTTGACAAGGTTTTTTGTCTCTCCAGCTCTTCTCCTACATTCTTCATTAGTTATTTTTGCTGTCCAGGGGATTTCCAACATTCTTCTAATAATCCACATTTCTGCTGCTTCCAATGATTTTTGTGTAGACTTGCCTATTGTCCAGGATTCACTTCCATATAACAAGATAGGTTCAATATAGAATTTTAGGACTCGTTTTCTAACATTCATTGATAAAGATGTGTTAGCTAATATGTTTCTCATTCTCTGAAATGCAGTCTTTGCTTGGCCTATTATGTTCCTAATTTCTGTTCTGCATTTCCTTTCTGAAGTTATTACTGCTCCAAGATATTCGAATTTCTGCACCTGCTTTAGAATAGTTCCGTTTAATTTAATACTGCATGCTGGTGGATTCTGTTTCTTAGATATAACCATAGTCTCTGTCTTTTTGATGTTCAAAGGGAGGCCTTTCTGTTCACTTTCTTTAGCGACTTTATCCAAGAGATTTTGCAGGTCTTGTTGGTTCTCAGCTATCAGTACTGTGTCGTCAGCATACCGAATATTGTTAATATTGCATCCTCCAATTTTTATGCCCGGTTCTGTGATGATTGTTCTTAGAATATTCTCGCTATACAGAGAAAAAAGGTCTGGAGATAGTACACATCCTTGTTGCACCCTAGTTTTATAGATTGATATTTTCCAGTTCTATTTTCAACTCGAACTGCTGCTTCTTGCTGCCAGTATAGATGTTTTACAATCCTCAGGTCTTTGCCGTCTATATTGATGTCTTCCAGCAATTTAATAATTTCACTATGCTTCACTTGTCAAATGACTTGGTGTAATCAATGAAGCATAAGTAGAGATCTTTCTGTACTTCTAAAGCTCTTTCTGTTAGTGTTCGTAAAGCATAAATGACATTGTGTGTTCCCTTTCCTTCAACAAATCTAAACTGTTCATCTGCTATTTCCATTTTTATCTTTTTCCTTGTTCTTCTCATAATTATTCTCAGAAGTAGCTTCGTTATGTGACATGAGAGGCTGATATTCCGGTGGTCGTCACATTCCTTTGCACTTGGTTTCTTTGGTAGTGCTATAAACGTGGATTTAATCAGGTCACTAGGAATAAAACCACTGTTGTAAATGTCTTTCAGTAACTTGGTTATTACTTTTTATTCCTGTCTCCTCTAGTGCTTCTATTTCTTCTATTATTATATTATCAGGCCCAGTCGCTTTTCCTTTCTTCATGTGTTTGATGGCATCTATGATTTCATCTTCAAGTATTGGTGATCCCTCACAGTTTTCAGTATCTGGTGTTAATTCTGGTCTTTCTCCTCCATATAACTCACCGATATACTCTGTCCACCTGTCCACAATGTCTTCTTTTCCCATTAACATTTTACCTTCTTTCGAATTCAGGCATCCTGTGGTATATTTTGTTTTCCTGCCTGTGAGTTCATTAATTCGTTTGTGCATGTTTTTGCTGTCTTTAATATGAGAGTCCTCTATCTGTCTGCACTGTTCATTTAACCACACTTCTTTTGCTTCTCTGCATTTGCGTCTTATTTCTTTATTTATCTTGTTATATTTTTTCTCGTTATTTTTATTCCTCCTCCTCTTGTCCATCAGTCCTAAGATGTCGTCTGTCATCCATTTATTTTTAGGGGCTTCTTTTTTTGGTGGTATTATCTCCTTAACAGTTTGGTGGATAGAATCTCTTAACATTTCCCATTGTTCATCTATAATATTTATATTTGCTATTGCATTGTATCTATTTGTTATAATAACTTTGTATTGTTCTCGCAGTTCTTGGTCATTTTTAAGAAGTTCTGTATTCAGTTTGATGTTTCTTACTTTTCTGCCTGCTTTCTTTAGTTTTATTCTAACTTTTCCACAGAGTGGATCATGGTCACTATTGCAGTCAGCTCCTGACATGGTTTTTATTGTCAGTAATGCATTGCGGAATCGTTTGTTGATTAATATGTAGTCTATGTGGTTAAAAGTCTTTTTGTCTGGGCTGCATCACATTGCCAGTCCTCGAGGATGTTGTTTAAACCAGGTGTTTCCTACAACCATGCTGTGTATTCTTGCCCATTCAATTAATTTACTACCTCTGTCATTCCTCTCCCCCAGTCCATAGTCACCAACGATGTCTGAAGTTTACCAACTTTGGCATTACAATCTCCTATGACTATGGTAAGTTCATGTGACTTTGTGTGTTTTAGTGCTGTCTCTATGTCATTATAAAATAGCTGTACATCTTCTTCAGAGCTTTCAGATGTTGGAGCGTACACTTGTATAATATTTATGTTTATTGGTTGTCCTTTCAGTTGGGCTAGCAGGACTCGGTCCGAGATGTTCAAATATCCTACAATTGTCCTTGACGTTTGTTCATCAAATATAATTCTTACTCCTCTTCATGTTTCTCACTTCCTGAATATATTATTGTATATTTATCTGAGTTTATCTTCCCTGCACCTGTCCATCTAACTTCACTCATTCCTAATATGTTGATCTTCATCCTTTCCATTTCCATCTTTACATTTTCTAATTTTCCAGCCTGGAACAAAGTTCTAACATTCCATGTTGCTATTTTGAACTTGTTAGTTTTGCCACCAGTAGCTTGATGACGAGCTGGCCTCACTGTGGCTCGTGAGTTGCCCTACCGGACGAGGCTGTTCCAGAGGAACATCCATTAACGTCATTCATGATGAATCGATTATTCTGTTCAAGCATAACTATTCTTGAGAACTACAACAGTGGTTTCCCGTTGCCTTCTGTCGGTTTGTGTACGGACTCTCCGCTAGCCTTTGGACTCCCTGTCCTACCCGCAAGGCAGCGGGAGCGAGAGGTTTTAAGGCGCCTCTGACCCGCCTGGTATTCCCTTCACTGAGCACCTGAGGCACTTTATAGGAGTAGTAGAGCCACCTACTACCCCACCTCGCTCTCTGAGTCTACCGCCAGTTGGTCCGCGCCTGCTTATTTGGACAACTCCTTATTCACAGGGATCCTCCATATCTGGAGGACTTTCACCATCCGCCACCTGTGACGCGCTGGGTTGGGGATGGTCGCCCCAGCTTTACCCAGTATTTATGCAGTACGAACGAGAATATTGAATCACAAATTTAGACACTTCGTGAATCAAAGTATACGAGAAAGTGACACAGTACGGTGACTCTCACTTTAAACTACACGTCTACTTCGAATGGCCCCTTTCCAACAAAAGTCCTCATTAACTAATCTTGTGGAAATCGCACTAGTCCTCAACTATATTACCTCACTACCATTTCTACACCTACAAAATCATGAATCATAATCAAATCACGCAGTTTCCACAACTGCATCTTGTCTACAAAAACATAAGAGTCAAACGAAATGAGAAGCTCACTTCATCACATATTTAAACTACCTAAACATACATGAAAACCTGTCAGATTTCTCTGTATGACTAGTGAACACAAAATAATATTAATGCGCAAAAAAATTGCATGAGAAATTACATTTGTCATCTGATTGTATAGAAAGTTTAAAGCTGGTACTACTACTCTTTGTACATGTGCCCAGCAGGCCCAAAACGTGGAACATATCCTCCAAAACTGCAGCAACTACGAGACACTGAGAAGGAATTTCTGGCCCAGTGAAACCACCAAAAGAAGATAAGCTCTATGGTTCCATACTTGAGTTACAAAACAACAGTGAAATTTATCCAAGAGGCAGGACTGCAGATACAAACAGGAAATGCGTACGAAGAAGAAGAAAAAGAAGAAGAGGAGGCCATCTGATAACATACGTGAATAGTGATTTAAAATTAACAACCTCATTGAAATGACATAAAAAGTAAGCTCAACAATAATATGGCAAAATGACAACGTTTCAACATGCAAGTAATATAAAGGCAGTTATGGAAATTTCAACGACATACAATTAATCAACTTAGCAAAATGGCATGATCAGATAATGATGATCTGTGATACACACTTAATACTTCTATGTGAAACACTGAAAACATCTACGTACTGGCTAGCAAAATAGGACTTGAAATTAACAAGGACAAAACAAAAATAATGAAAATTCCCCTCAATCAAAATGGAAAAATACACATAGAATGGACAGATATTGAAGAAGTCAATCAATTTGCATACCTTGGCAGCTACATAGACCAGGATGGTGACACTAGAAAGGAAGTTAGGATCAGAATTTCAAAAGCAGCATCAATCTTCAAGAATCTTTGAGAACATATGGAATTCAAAAGTTATAAGCACAAAAACCAAGTTAAGACTATTCAATTCAAATGTAATATCCACCCTCATTTATGCGTGCGAAAGCTGGAAAACAACTAAAGAAATAGAAAAGAAATTAGACTCTTTTGAAAACAAGGAAAGTACTCGGCATCAAGTGGAACGAATTCAAGAACAATGCAGAGATAAGACAGATGACTGAACAACAACCAGTCTCATGGGTGATCGGGAAAAGGAGATGAACATATGTTGGTCACTTGATGAGAAGAAATGATCAGAGAGTCCCAAAACAAGCTATCAAGTGGAATACAACAGGCCGAAGAAAAAGAGGCAGACCGCGTGAAACTCATTGTTAAGAGAGTCCAAATTAACAGGCATAAAATCCCTTGATGAGGTTGAAAGACTCGCCGAAAACAGTAAAGCTTGGCGAACTATCTTGCGAGCCCTATGTGACGTTTAACGCCACGGGAAGGATATAAGATAAGATACTTCTTACAACAAAACTTATAAACTCACAGAAAACAAACACACGAAGAAATGGAGACTTATCTTTTTTTATAATTGTTTTAACGTGATATTAAATCGTAACAATTACATTAAATAACAAGTAACAATATAATGTAATATTCAATGTAATAAATACTGCATTCTGAAATGTATAAAGGAATGTTAATATAATGGAGTAAACATTTTCTCCTCTTTTCTTTACAGTGGGAGACCAGGGCACACCACGTGCTCACGGATAAGCTGGTTTCTCACTACGGGGATTCAGTGGATAACAACAGGGGTCCCTTTACCAGAACATTCGACACCCTTCAGCAAAAGGTCACGTGATTCTCTCGTTGAATAGTAGCCTGTTATTAGTCTATAAATGTTTACGAAGAATTAGAAAAATATTTTGGCCAAACACTATAAGAAATAACATCTTATTGGCAGAAATGCAGATGAAGCCACTGACAACAATTATTGAGGAAAGACGCTGGCGATGGTTGGGACATGTGCTCCGAATGACTGACAACTCACTACCAAAAATAACACTAAGATGGACACCACAGGGGAGCAGAAGTAAGGGTAGACCAAAAGAGACATGGAGAAGAACAAGAGAAAGGATGTTGAGCAATAGAGGGCTCACCTGGGCAAGAGCAGAAAAAAAGGCGAAGGACAGGCATTTGTGGAAAACCCTTGCGGAAGCCCCATGTGCCCTGGGCACTTAAGGTTCAGAGAGAGAGAGAGAGAGAGAGAGATTAGTCTGTGTTACTTGTGGAGTTGGCGACAGTTCTGTATTCGGGGATATTAGACAGATAGATTGTGGTGCATGATAATGTAACCAAAGACAGCAGCCTGGAGCTGATCAAAACCCTCTTCCCCAAGTTGTAGTCCAGATATACAGGATGCTGTGGTAGTACTGCCTAGCTGCTTGGGTGGAAAATTACGTAATCCCGAAGTGATGGACCCCTTTGAAAAGTACAGGACTTGCGTTTTTAAAAACCTTCGTCCAGTTAATTTTCTTCTTGTTTCTATTTTTTTTCAACAAGACTTTAGATGAAACCACTGTCTAGACTTCTTTATCGTCAGTACCGCAAGATATGGTGATATCAATTGTGAATGGAAAATGTATGAACGCGAAGGAAGGGACTGAGTGTAAGAGATACAGAATGGACCTGTTCCTTTGTAGGATGTATAAGACAGACTTAAAATGATGTTCTTGACTGGGACACCTAGCAGGGATGATAACTAGAACAGGTATAAGAGCAAAAATGGGTGTGTTCCAGAACTATAATATTGATTTCTATTATACTTTTGAAGACCAAGAAGCTGTCCCTTTGGCAATCAACGACCCACAGCTGACATGCAAGCGTCAGGGTTGGCGAAACACAGATGATCAAGACCCTGTCTTACCTCTCCGTTGGTACCCCAGTAACGCGCTTAGCCTGACTAACTGGACAGGGATGGGTAAAGTCCCAGTGGTAGTGGAGTCTGCTAAAAAAAGTATTGCACAGCCCTTATTTTTTTTTACCTGCACTCAGTAACTGAAAATAATTGCTGCCATAACCCGCTCCCAATCCGACACGATGCTGTGCCTCAATACCTTCACAGCATCGGCTGCAACGAGCACCAGTTTCAGGAAGATAATAATAGTAAGACAGTCTGAGGCTGCCATCTACGGGCAAACTCTGACAACCCGAGGGGCAGTAGAAGCCTTGCTGTGAGTCTCTGATACAGTCCTCACACAAGTCCGCCATTGTAGGCTTCTCGTCTCACCATCAATTGTTTTTATGCTTTTTTGTGTCATCAACTTTCGCATGCTCTACAATGACTTCAGGAAGAGCCAGGTACCTCTTTTGACAGCTAGACTAATTGGGACATCTCCCATCAGCGCTCACTGGATCATGACGCTAATCAGCGGTTCTAAACCTTCGCCATGAGAAAAGAGTGCACTGCCCGCTCCGATAAAGAGAAATCATTAAAGAGAAATCTCAAGCGGGAACTATATATGAGAGAAAGAGAAAGAGAATATATGAGAGAAATAAAGAGACAGAATATATGAGAGAGATAAGGGGACAGAGAATATATGAGAAAGATAAAGAGACAGAGAATCAAGTGCCGTGTAGCTTGGCGTAGGCGATCATTTCTCTCCACAATTCCCTGTCTTTAGACTTGATTATGAGATCTGCCAGTGACTTTCTTCCTAGCCACACTGACAGCCCATCCAGTAACTTCTCTCTCTGTCTTCCTCTGTCTCTTCTTCCCTCAATTTTTACAGTTGCCACAATGTATTCCAATTTTCTTCTTCTCAGAAAATGTCCTATAAATCTCGCCTGTCTGCCTCTGATCTTTGCTATAATTTGCTTTACAACTCCAGCCTACCTTAAAACTTCTTCGTTAGTTTTCTTGGCTGTTCATGGTACCTTCAACATCCCTCTTATAAGCCACATCTCCATGGCCTCCATTTCTCACTATACTCTCTTATTCATAGACCATGCTTCACATAAATAAAATAAAACTGACTCGATGTAACATTTAAGTACTCGGAATCTTGTTTCCATTGATACGGATCTGTTGTATAAAAGAATATATGAGAGAGATAAAGAGACAGAGAATATATGAGAGAGATAAAGAGACAGAGAATATATGAGAGAGATAAAGAGCCAGAGAATATATGAGAGAGATAAAGAGACAGAGAATATATGAGAGAGATAAAGAGACAGAGAATATATGAGAGAGATAAAGAGACAGGGAATATATGAGAGAGATAAAGAGACAGAGAATATATGAGAGAGATAAAGAGACAGAGAATATATGAGAGAGATAAAGAGACATATATGAGAGAGATAAAGAGTCAGAGAATATATGAGAGAGATAAAGAGACAGAGAATATATGAGAGAGATAAAGAGACAGAGAATAACTGAAGAAGAAAAGTTTTGGCAGGTGTCCCACGCTATGAAATTTCTTACTGACAGGTAGTCTATCATCATCATCATCATCATCATCATCATCATGTGCCATGCCGGCAGGCGTTGGCGGTAATGTTTATTTCTCTACACGCGGATATTTTCCATGAGGTCAGTTGGTGGTCTCTTTATTTTGTGTGTGTCTTCTGGGGTGCCAGTGCCAAAGACTGTCCATGATGTTTTTTCACTTGGTCGTCTCTTTCCATTTATCTTTCCTGTTGTTATGATGCTTGTAAACTCTTGTAATGTTGATTATCGGTCCAGTGAATGATGATTGTCGTTTTCTTATGGATTTAAATAAATCCCTTTCTTTATTTGCTTGTTTTTTGCATTCCCTGTTTGTCATCTTCCTTGTCCACGGTATACTTAACATTCATGTAATGAAGCATATCTCTGACGCCCCTTGTAATCTTTCCGTTTATCTGTTGGCTGTCCTTGACTAAACTTTCCATTTATCTGTTGACTGTCCATGACTCGCTTTCATAGGGTAGAACAGGTTCAGTGTAACGTTTTAGAACTATCTGTTTCTCGTGTTCATTGATAGAAACGTACTGCAGCACTTTCAACGTCTCGTATAATGTAGATAGAACTGTCTACAATCTACATTATACAAGAGTTGCGCCCTTAGTTTCTAAGTGGCTGTATCTACTTAAGCAGCGGTCAAACCTGGAGTCCGTGGACCAGGAAAGGGATTGGCTCAGTTAAAAAAATCTTAGTATCATGTGAATTATATTTATAGCGTTATTTATAATGAGGAATCTACAGCGGTTCTCAGTCCGAAGATGAGAATCCAGGGTCAAAAACATTGAGAATCACTGTAGTATATATAGATGGTACAGAGATTATATGCTAAAAGTTTGAATTAACTCTTTACATTGTTTATGTTAACAGAAGTGACGTCATCAGTTTTGTTATAAATCACATTATTTATAGGTGAAGATTACTGTATACAGTTTCCATTTTCTCAAACGTTTTTAACTCTTACAGCTGGAATGTTGTGGCTGGGAGAGTAGCCTGGATTTTGAGAAAGTTGACAGCAGTCACTGGAACAGGTCACTGCTCAGTGGCCAACAGAGGAAAGTGCCTGATTCCTGTTGTTTTTCTGCCAACTCGACCTGGAAACACGATTGCATTGTGAACCCCTACAACAGCTCTAGCTTCAACACTATGGTGAGTTGTTATTAGAGCGGTATTTCACTCAAAGTTGTCATCACTACAACAGTTATAGTTTCAGAATTAAAGTGAGTTGTTAATTAGAGCTTTAACATGGATCTACTGCCTGGGTCAGGCGGGAGTCAAAGGCAATGAGAAAGCAGACAGACTGGTAGACATGGCATCAATTCAGGGAATCCTAAGAATGGACAAGGAGGAGATTTAAGAGCCACCTTGGCCAGGCTGCGTATGGAGGACGATATCGGGTTGAATGACGACAATCACATCAGAAGGATGATCAAATTGAGGGAGAAGAGAGGAAGTGGACGTTTTTTTTTCCGAAAGAAATTGTTTAGCTCGTGTTACCCTCAACCAGTGTGTGACTGGCTCCATCAGCCGGCGAACACTTCAGTGAGTGGTGGAACGGAAGGCGGAGCACGTATGGGAATGCCAGGAATGCGGGGATACCAGTCTCTGATTACAGTTATAATTATTTAGAGTGATATCTCGCTCGAAGTTGTCTTCATATGGTGAACTGTTACTAGATATGTATCTCACGCAAAGTTGTCCTCACTACAATAATTTCAGTGCTATGCTGAGCTGTTATTTATAGCAGGATCTCACTCAAATTTATTATCACTACAACAGTTATTGTTGTTTTGTCTTAGCATTAACTCTCTTTTTTACGAAATTTTGATTTACAAACATTCGTTTAACGTACATTACATCAGCTGTGTCAGACAGAGCCTTGTCGACCAAATACCACTAAATCAGCACTTGTATCCAGTATTTCGGCTGCAGGCTCTAAGAGCAGTTCTGTTTCACTTTATCTGATACTAAATTTTTATTTTTCATTTAACTTTTTCAGACTGTGAGGCACAGCACGCCACGGACTGATAGTAGAGAGGGTGTGTGTTTGTGTGTATGTGTGTGTGTGTGTAAATTGTGTCGATCCATTGCATATAATTAAGTCTAGAGACAGAGGTATTATTTGCAGTGAAAAGAGTAAACAAAAAATTTCACTGGGTTTTCGGTGGTAATAATGACTATTATCATGTGGTTTTTTTTGGCTGGGTAATAATGATTACTGTAATGTGTTTTTTTTTTCTTAACTCAAGCAAAGTCTGAGTTTGTTTTATGTTCTTGTCGAGGATTAATCGTAGCCTGAAGTCTTACGTTCATTTCTCTTCCCGTTAATTTTGACGGGTTACAGACTGTTTTTGGCATCTGCAATGATCAAAAAGATTAGCAGGACTAGAAGAGATGGAGAGAGAAGAGTAGCACGTTCCTTTCACAATATTCCATAATTAATATGTAAAATTAAGGGTTAATATGTAGAGTTAAAGCTTAATATGTAAAGTTAAGGGTTAATATGTCAAAGTAAGGATTAATATGCGAAGCTAAGGGTTAATATGTAAAGTTATGGGTTACTATATAAAGCTAAGGTTTAATATGCCATTTAAGGGTTAATATGTCAAGTTAAGGGTTAACATGTTAAGAGTTAATATGTAGAGTTAAGTGTTGATATGTAAAGGTTAAGACTGTTTAGGGTCTCATGGAATCAGGTCTACATCCCTCCTTCTGAACAAATAAAACAGAACGAACGGACTTCATCATTTGTTTAACAGGCTTCTACCGGCTTTTTGTTTTCTTAAACCTCTACCTCCTGTTTTAACTCTTTCAGTCAGGAAACTAATCTCTGTGCTCTAGCGCAATAAATTCTGATAAGAAATTGTGATGGAAAGAAACTGAAAGTAAGTTGTCTTGATTTTTCAACTGCTGGCTGGTCATCAGAGCACTTATGGTTTGACCGGTTGCAGTTGACGCTGGTTCGCAACCATATTAAAAAATATGGGCTAGGTTGGAAATATGAAACTATTCATGTTATTTAAACATTCACTCAATATTGCTCTGAGCATTGATATGCATATGTGTTAAAGATCTGTCATCACAATCGATGTTGTTCTGGCTGAAAGAGTTAAAGTGAAAATCATCAGGAAAATTTTGAGTTATTTAACAGCAGGTGGTCACAGCTTGGGGAAATATTCAGACGTATTTAATAACTCATGACCTAAAGAGGCTGAGAGTTATTGATTTTTCTGACTGTAATTATGTTCATCATCAATTTCCTTCTTCCAGGTCTGTCAGACGGTCTATGCGTTCAGTCCGCAAAGTTTTTTGTTGGCTGTCCTGTAGTCTTCCTATGTTCATTATTGCAAGATTCACTTAATGACAGAGGTGTCAATATGTTGTTATGACTCATTATTACAAAATTCATTTATTGACAGGGGTGTCAATATGCCGTTACGTGTTCATTATTGCAAGATTCATTTATTGACAGGGGTGTCAATATGCCGTTATGTGTTCATTATTGCAAGATTCATTTATTGACAGGGGTGTCAATATGCCGTTATATGTTTGTTATTTCAAGACTCATCCATTTATTTGCAGGGGTGTAAGGAAGCAGCCTCGAAACATTTCAGGAGATATCAGTGGATAGTTATTGGCGTCACCATAGCAGTTCTGACCTTCCAGGTGAGGTTTTTTTTCAATGTTTGGCTGTGGCTGTGAGGTTTTTGTTCAGTGTTTGGCTGTGAGGTTTTGTTCAATGTTTGGCTGTATAAATGTGGCTGTGAGTTTTTGTTCAGTGTTTGGCTGTGAGTTTTTAATTCAATGTTTGGCTGTATAAATGTGGCTGTGAGTTTTTGTTCAGTGTTTGGCTGTGAGTTTTTGTTCAGTGTTTGGCTGTGAGTTTTTAATTCAATGTTTGGCTGTATAAATGTGGCTGTGAGTTTTTGTTCAATGTTTGGCTGTGAGTTTTTAATTCAGTGTTTGGCTGTATAAATGTGGCTGTGAGTTTTTAATTCAATGTTTGGCTGTATAAATGTGGCTGTGAGTTTTTGTTCAACGTTTGACTGTATGAATGTGACTGAGTATTTGTTCAATATTTAGCTTTATTTAGGTTACTGTGAGTTTCTGTTCAGTGTTTGGCCGTAGAATAAGACTGTGAGCTTTTGTTCAGTGTTTGGTTGTATGAATGTGATTGTGAGTCAATGGATGCTTCTAACGACTTTCTTCGATTTAGAGTTTTAGAATTTCGCTGTAAGACTAGAAACAGATTTCAGAAACTAATGTAGGTACAATGTCATACTTGTGAATTATTTTTGTTTTGTGCAACATAACTGAGAGGGGAAGACATCTTTCTTTCTGCTCCTTTTATGAAGCAACAACTGAGACCGTTCTCCTTGTTTCTCTCCGCCTGCTAAACCAGTGGTAACGAGTTCAATTCCCAGCAGTGGGGAATTTTCTTCTGGCACCCCCCCCCTACCAAAACTAACGCAGGGTCCACTCAACCGCGACAAAATGGGTACCAGAGAAATCTGAGAAGATAAATGCCACCAAGTGTGATATCTGAGAAGGCAATTGCCACCAAGTGTGATATCTGAGAAGGCAATTGCCACCAGGTGTGATATCTGAGAGGGCAATTGCCACCAGGTGTGATATCTGAGAGGGCAATTGCCACCAGGTGTGATATCTGAGAGGGCAATTGCCACCAGGTGTGATATCTGAGAGGGCAATTGCCACCAAGTGTGATATCTGAGAGGGCAATTGCCACCAAGTGTGATATCTGAGAAGGCAACTGCCACCAAGTGTGATATCTGAGAAGGCAATTGCCACCAAGTGTGATATCTGAGAGGGCAAAATGCCGACAGGTGTCATATCTGAGAAAGTGAAATATGCCAAATGTGATATCTGAGAAGATAAATGCCGCCCGCCAGGTGCGATATCTGAGAAGGCAAATGTCATCGGATGTGATATTTGAGAAGGCAAATGCTGCCAGGTGTGATATCAGAGAAGGTAAGCGATGCCGCGTGTGGTATCTGAGAAGGTAAACGCCGCCAGGTGAGATACTGACCAGATCACATTTTCATGAAGCGCCGGTCTCAGAAATGTAGGTCTAACACCTGTTCCCCCCGATATGCGTCAGCGGCGTGGAAACTAGGATTTTACCCTCACCTTCTCAGATACCTGGCTAACTCTACGTAACATCCTAGACTACAGCATTTGCTTTACAGTTATAGTACATCTCTCTCTCTCTCTTTCTCTCTCTGTGACAGCAAGTGGTTAGACTTTTACAACAAGCAACACCAGCTTTACATATTACTTGTAACTTTTAATAACGTTAAAACTATGTGTTCAGTGGGCAAATTAAGCTGTTCCTACCTTTTTTTCTTGTAAATATTCTAATTATGTAGGTCAAACGTTGATCTCTTACACATACTAAAAAAATTTACGATTGTTTTTTTCTATATTTCAGTTTATTCTCATGACTGTTTTTCTGTATTTCAGTTTATTCACATGATTGTTTTTCTATATTTTAGTTTACAAGTGTGCACATGGTTGTTTTTCTGTATTTCAGTTTATTCTCGTGATATTGTTTTTCTATATTTCAGTTTATTCTCGTGATATTGTTTTTCTATAATTCAGTTTATTCGCATATTGTTTTTTCATATTTAAGTTTACTCCCATGATATTGTTTTTCTGTATTTCAATTTAATCTCACGATATTGTTTTTCTGTATTTCAGTTTATTCTCATGATACTGGCACTTGTTTTGATCGTGAACAATGTCAACAACAGATACGACATGAGTTGATTTCCTTCTGCCACTGGCACAAGCGTCTAAAACAATCGTGAGGGTGTGATCATCAGATTTTGTTCATTCATTTCTTGTTGAAAACGTCTAAAACAGTCCTACGTGAGGGTGAGATATTCAGACTTTCTTCATTCATTGTCGAAAACGTCTAAAACAGTATCAAGTAATGATGAGATATTCAGGCTTTCTTCGCTCATTGTCGAAATGTCTAAAACAGTATCAAGTAATGATGAGATCTTCAGACTGTGTTCATTCATTCACTGTCTAAACGTCTGAAACAGTATTACATCAAGGCAAGATCTTATTACTTTCTACGTTCGTTTCTTGTCAGAAGTGTCTTAAAACAGTACTACATGAGGATGTGAACTTCATACTTTCTTCATTCATTGTCGAGAACGTCTAAAACAGCACGACGTGAGGATGTGATCTCCATACTTTCTACGTTCATGTATTTAAAGCGTCTAAATTAGTACCACTTGAGTTTGATATCATCAGAATTTTTTCATTCATTCGTTGTCGAAAACGTCTCTAAAACAGTACAACCTGACAGTGTGACCTTCAGCCTTTCTTCTTTCTTTAGTGAAAACGTCTAAAACATATGAGGAGATCTACAGATAAATCAAACGTTGTCACAAAATGATGAAAGCAAATACGACACAAGTTCATCAACACAGCGGCCGAAGAAAAGCAGAGAAACCCGGTCCCATCTACTTCACCGAAGAAATCACAGATTATTTGACTGTGATCTATTTCCGTTCACACGACAGGTAATATGGGTCTCTTTCCTATATGAAACTTCATGGACATCAGAACAAAAAAAAAGAGGTTCCAAAGTTTCCTAAAACGTCTGAATAAGTTTCTATGCCTTTGTCATTCTTTTAAATGTGACAAGCATCCCATTCCACATTGTGAAATTTACCCCCCTTAGTCTTTTGAGGGAAACACCCCCAGTATACAAAGAGTTAAGAAAATTGCACTCACCTTTACGTGACACATACGTCTTCATACAACAGTTACAAACATGTAAAGCAAAGTACGCATACAAAGATACTTTTATGTCAACGGAGACACTGGATTATGTTATTAATATTGTTGAAATGTTACATCATGTCATATCGCAATATCAATATCATCATCATCATCATCATGGCCTTGAGGGGGTGGAAGGTGGTCCAGCTTTAGTGCTGCTCCTTAGATCACAAGTTTTCCCTTATTTTGAAGGGCCTGGAGGCCTTCGGGGGGCCCCGAGTGGACGAGATAATATGTGTGGGGGCGAGATTTTGTACTGGCTTACAAAAATTTCTTTCGGAGGCCAGTTCATCATCATCATCGTCATCATCATTATCATAACAACATCAACCTTTCTTCACGTACTCATATCTTGCCGTCTGTTATCATCTTTCTTTGCTTCCACTTCCTACACAGATTGAGGGACCTGTTATGATATCTCTCCTCCTCTTCTTCTTGTATTTATGCGCTCAGCCTGAAGACTTACATCTACTAACTTAACAAACTGAAAAACAGCCACTGTCACATGACTTTGCCTGTCATTCACTGCATCTGCAGCAGTGAGCCTTAATGGCTCAGAAAGCTGAAGAAGAAGAAGTAGAAGAAGAAGAACATGTAGAAGAAGAAGAAGCAGAAGTAGAAAAAGAAGAAGAAGAAGAAGAGTTTCTTTGTTGTCTTTATCTTTCCAGCAACACGTGAATGAGAAAGGAGATGAGTTTCGTGGCACGGAGGTTTTGCATGCCATGTTCTTAGTGGCCATGCTTTGCTTATATTCCAAGATACTGAGGTTACCAAGAGCATTGTGTTAGTTGCCATGTTGTCCTTGACTTTATCCATGTCGATAAGGCGTATATCACATACACGGTATCAGTGTCCATTTTTATGTGACTGGGTGATATAGATGAGGATGTCGTGATCATTATCATGTAGGGCTCCATCTCAAAGGACACCCAAGTACCCATATTTCGAACAAAATTGCCACATGCCGAATCGAACCAGAAACATGAGAAACGAGTTCACTACTCGCTTCGCTACAGACGTGGGAAGTTGTTAAAGAAAACTGGTTTCAGTCTTTCTATGTTTAGTTGTTTCTTGTTTCTTTCTGAAGTGTTTTGTGACATTAGGATTTTACAAGGCTAATGGCAACTTACTGTTGAAAAAAACGTCACTGATTACTTAACTTTTATAAGTGTGAAGTAATCTGTTATATTCAATATATCCATCCAATCGTTGAATTCATCCACCTATTCATAAATACATTCATTCTGTCATCAATTTATTCATCCATCATCTACGCTGGGCATCTGTGTTTCGAACAGCCTATATGTTTATATTTCACCACGTATACATGTGCACCTGCCTGCTAGTCTGTATGTCTGTCGTTTACCTTCGTCTGCCTACTTGAATGATTATTTCAATGCGCACATATTTCTATATGTCTAGAATTTATTAATAACATCAATATCCATGTTGTTACTACATATATCAATGATTTATCGTTATCCAATTCGACGTTTAAAAAAGAACATTTCTTGTATGTATTATTCAATATGTTGCTTCTCAGTTCAGAGATGTGACCAGCAGTTCCAAGGATTGATGACCCTTGATCTGTGCAGTTGCCTCTCTTCTGGTGTGTTACTATGTTGTGTGTCTACACACGAAAATATTATTCGTATAAAGCTTTTGTTCGTATGTAAACTTGCATTCAAGTTTCTTCATCTTCTTCTTTTTATGTGTGTCTGACACTGAAGATTATTCTAACTCTTGCCGTGTCATTCTGCGATATTGTACAATCATCGAACGTCTTTGTCAAAACAAAATAAACAGGAATTTCTTCAATTCGTGTGAGTTGTTCTTCTTTATAGATAAACAGCAACATGTTTACGCTGTTTACCACTTCTAACACTGTTTTATGTAAGTGTCTTGCCCTTGAACATATCTTTGGTTGTGGAGTGGTGGGCCTTCGAAATGAGCCCAAACTTTGCCCTGCGTTCTGCTTAAAGATTCTTTCTTCGTGCTTTCACGGACTTGATGCAGGAGGTTCTCTTCTCCCTTCTTGATCTGATACCTGAAGATGTATTTTTAACTAGAGCGTCTATACAGGTTAATCTTCGTACCCTGTCGGGTCTAGAGACTTCATGTCTGCTTCTCACGCATCTTTGATACACTGACTGTGGGTGGTCACCTGTCCACATGAACATCCACAGAAGCAGTCATTCAACTCTAGCAGCAGATGGTCAGTTGTACACATGAACATCCACAGAATCAGTCATTCAACTCTAGCAGCAGATGGTCACTTGTACACAAGAACATCCACAGAAGCAGT
This sequence comes from Achatina immaculata, assembly GCA_009760885.1. Lineage (NCBI taxonomy): Eukaryota > Metazoa > Mollusca > Gastropoda > Stylommatophora > Achatinidae > Lissachatina > Lissachatina immaculata. The sequence goes on from CM019721.1 coordinate 9,055,785, forward strand.
CATTCAACTCTAGCAGCATATGGTCACCTGTACACATGAACATCCACAGAATCAGTCATTCAACTCTAGCCGCTGATGGCCACTTGTACACATGAACATCTTCAGAAGCAGTCATTCAACTCTAGCAGCAGATGGTCACTTGTACACATGAACATCCACAGAATCAGTCATTCAACTCTAGCAGCAGATGGTCACTTGTACACATGAACATCCACAGAACCAGTCATATAACCCTAGTCATGGATGGTCACTTGTACACATGAACATCCACAGAAGCAGTCATTCAACTCTAGCAGCAGATGGTCACTTGTACACATGAACATCCACAGAATCAGTCATTCAACTCTAGCAGCAGATGGTCACTTGTACACATGAACATCCTCAGAACCAGTCATTCAACTCTAGCAGCAGATGGTCACCTGTACACATGAACATCCACAGAACCAGTCATTCAACTCTAGCACCAGAAGGTCACTTGTACACATGAACATCCTCAGAACCAGTCATTCAAGTCTAGCAGCAGATGGTCATCTGTCCACGTGAACATCCACAGAACCAGTCATTCAACTCTAGCAGCAGATGGTCACTTGTACACATGAACATCCTCAGAACCAGTCATTCAAGTCTAGCAGCAGATGGTCACCTGTACACATGAACATCCACAGAACCAGTCATTCAACTCTAGCCGCGGATGGTCACTTGTACACATGAACATCTTCAGAATCAGTCATTCAACTCTAACCGCAGATGGTCACTTGCACACATGAACACCCACAGAACTAGTCATTCAACTCTAGCCGTGTATGGTCATATTACACCTGGACAACCTCAGAATCAGTCATACAACCCTAGCCGTGTATGGTCATATTACACTTGGACAGCCACTAAACAAGTCATACAACCCTAGCCGTGGATGATCACTTGTACACCTGGACATCCTCAGAACCAGCCATACAACCATAGCCGTGTATGGTCACTTGTACACATGGACATCCATAAAACCAGTCATATAACCCTAGTCTTGGATGGTCACTTGTACACCTGGACATCCACAGAATCAGTCATACAACCCTAGCCGTGGATGGTCACTTGTAAACCTGGACATCCTCATAAAAAGTCATACATCCCTAGCAGCCGTGGATGGTCACTTGTACACCTGGACATCCTCAGAACCAGTCATACTACCCTAGCCGCGGATGACCACAATTCACTTGAACAGCCACTAAACAAGTTATTTCGAACGTAGCAATTTAAACGTACTCAGACAGAAATGTTAGTACAGGGGACATAATTCATCTCGTGTCATGGGACGTTCAGTAGTAATAAACATATAGAAACACTAGATCAGAGGAAAAAATTTCCAAGACTGTAGTAGTAATAAACATATAGAAACACTAGATCAGAGGAAAACAATTCCAAGACTGTAGTAGTAATAAACATATAGAAACACTAGATCAGAGGAAAACAATTCTCAGACTGTAGCAGTAATAAGCGTATAGAAACACTAGATCAGAGGTAAACAATTCCCAGACTGTAGCAGTAATAAGCATATAGAAACACTAGATCAAAGGTAAACAATTCCAAGTCTGTAGTAGTAATAAACATATAGAAACACTAGATCAGAGGTAAACTATTCCCAGACTGTAGCAGTAATAAGCATATAGAAACACTAGATCAAAGGTAAACAATTCCAAGTCTGTAGTAGTAATAAACATATAGAAACACTAGATCAGAGGTAAACAATTCCCAGACTGTAGCAGTAATAAGCATATCGAAGCACTAGATCAGAGGTAAACAATTCCAAGGCTGTAGTAGTAATAAACATATAGAAACACTAGATCAGAGGTAAACAATTCCAAGGCTGTAGTAGTAATAAACATATAGAAACACTAGATCAGAGGTAAACAATTCCCAGACTGTAGCAGTAATAAGCATATAGAAACACTAGATCAAAGGTAAACAATTCCAAGTCTGTAGTAGTAATAAACATATAGAAACACTAGATCAGAGGTAAACTATTCCCAGACTGTAGCAGTAATAAGCATATAGAAACACTAGATCAAAGGTAAACAATTCCAAGGCTGTAGTAGTAATAAGCATATAGAAACACTAGGCCAGAGGTAAACAATTCCAAGACTGTAGTAGTAATAAGCATATAGAAACACTAGATCAGAGGAAAACAATTCCAAGACTGTAGTAGTAATAAACATATAGAAACACTAGATCAGAGGTAAACAATTCCCAGACTGTTGATGTTGGTACTAATGAATGTTAAATGAGAACAAACAATAGCTGAATTCATTTTATAACTTTATTTCTTCTCTTATTATTTTAAACCTGGTTATATCTTGTATCAGCTAGAAGCCAGTTAGAAGTGAAAAGAAAATAATGAAAATCATAAGAGCAAAAACAAGTGACACACTATTATAATGAAGATCCTTCGTGAGGACACGATCGAAGGGAAAAGGACAGAAGAACGACAGCGATATAGATGAGTGGACAACATCAAGAGATGGACAGGGACAAGCTTGGCCGAGTGTTCTACGAAGACAAGAAACAGAGCAGAGTGGGGATTCATCACAACCAACCTTCCGTGGGGAGGCGGAATGATGATGATGATGATGATAATGATGATGATGATGATGATGATGTACACTCATGAATACAAATGTGAGTAGCTCTACATATCTATAGAGCTATATTAGCACAGTGTTTTCCAACGTGAGCATTAGCCCAAGAGCGGGGCAACAAGAATATATTTGTTATTACACTTCAGAACTTGGTTGCTTTGTTGACTATTATGCTTCTGAAGCGGGATGGCGGGGGGGGGGGGGGGGGGGGGGGGAGAGAGAAATGGGCGGCACTGTGGTAGGACATAAACCGCAAGGGTTGGGAAACACTGCATTGCCATCCCCGATAGTTGTTGTAATGGCCTGCTTCGTCAGAGTTCTTAATTTAAAATACGGGTTTTCCCGTTATCCAATTAGTCCAGGGGATCTATTTTCAGCTGAACTTCGTGAGCTGACAGAATTTCTTCTCTCGTACTGCCCTGGATGTGCACAGGTCATTGTCATGCACGGGGCAGAAGGTCAAACAAGAACTTCCTGATATAAAACTAACATATTCACAATAAATGATGAACAAAACTAGGAACACATCTTTTATACATATACATAATATTTCATAATCGATAATGAAATGAATTATATTAAATAACTATTTACAAAACACACACACACACATGCATACACACATACAAGTATTAAAACCTGCTAGAAAATGTAAAAAAAATACAAAAGAAACATTTCATTACACACGGTATTTATACCAGATGTGTAATAATACACGATGTTCAAAAACGATGTTTATCACACATAAATCATTATCCTAATGTATTCTGCGCGTTACTGATTTCACTCGAAATCATTATTTGAAAACCGCAGAGGGATCTGCTACCCTGTATCCTAAATAAAATCCTCGAGCACATGTCGGGCCGATAGATAAATAAACCTTATTTACAAGTCTACCAGGAAGGTCTTACTAGTTGTTACTGAGGGAATGGGAGAAGTAGAGGCATTGGACATATACATATAAATAGAGGCATTGGACATATATATATATAAATAGAGGCATTGGACATATACATATAAATAGAGGCATTGGACATATACACATAATGATGGGGGACATGCAACAATAAGTGAAAGATTATTTGGACGAGCACCAAAAAAAAAGAACTATATTTTTTTTTTATTTCAACATTATGCTGCTAGTTAAAGTCACAATTAATGCATGCAATAAATACAGAAACACATATGTAAATAAATATGTCTACGTCCTACATGGGCCTATTTACTCACATACGCCATCACCATATTGACCTTACGAGGGGAAAAAACATGTCACCCTGACTTTCGTGCTAAAATTAGCGGAAGTGAGATGTACGTTAGCATAGACTCTCTGGAGCTAGCTGCACGGTCTGAGAACAAGAAAACCTACCCTATGATGCACTAATTTGGAAAATACAACATTATCTTCTACACAAAAATCCTTCACCCCAAAAACGATATAATGACGGGAACTATGAAATCATTTCTTGTACAAAGGAAGGTATTTTATGGAAAGAGGAATTCAGGTACGTGTCTGTCTATCTATCTATCTATCTATCTATCTATCTATCTATCTATCTATCTATCTATCTATCTATCTATCTATCTATCTATCTATCTATCTATCTATCTATCTATCTATCTATCTATCTATCTATCTATCTATCTATCTACCTACCTGTCTGTCTGTCTGTCTGTCTGTCTGTCTGTCTGTCTATCTATCTATCTATCTATCTATCTATCTATCTATCTATCTATATGTCTGCCTGCCTGCCTGCCTGTCTGTCTAGTCCGTCCGTCCATCCATCTGTCTCTGTCTGTCAGAGCTCTCTTTTCTGTCTTCTGTGTTGCCTTTATTACTTGTTTTGACGTTCTCTTTCCTTGCCATCTTGCCAGGATTTTTTTTCTTGGTCTACCTCGCCTCTTTTCCTCTCTACCTTTCCTGTTGTCACGATCTGTTGTAGTTTGCTTTGTCTAATGCCATGTCATATAAATTTACATCGTCTTTTCCCAAGTGCTGTACTATATTTGCCTTCTCAATTCGGTGTCTCTGAAAACGTCTTTGTTTGATTTTCGTGCCCTCCATGGTGTCTTGAACACTCTTCTAAGAAACCACATTTCCCTGGCTTCCTGGCCCCGCTGTGTCTTAAGTAACGATCCAGGTTTAACAATATAAACCGACTTATTAAATATTCGCGTATACTCTATTTTCAGCACTTGTAAAAGCTATGTCGCCGTTATGAAACTCTCTCTAAAGCTGATAATGGCTAATGTCTGCTCTTGCGATGATCTGTTGTAAGAAAGAAGACATGAACAATGTTCTCAAACAGTTTTAAAGTCGGTTGGCCGGCCTGTCTAACAACCTATCTTTCCTATAAAGCAGGAATATGAACAAGATAATAACATGAAATATATTTTTTTTCAAGAGCGAGAATTATTTACAAAATTATCACCACAAACATTGAGAAAACTTATCGATATTTAAAAAAAAAACTATCTGGGTTTAAGAACTCAGCCTAATATAGATCACACTGTACAAAAAATCTTTGACCAACAACCTGGTGATCAAGTTATTTACGTGCAAAACTATTAAGAGGTAGCATTGTTCAGTTTTTCTTCATGGTTTTGTGAAGTCGAGATCTAGTCTGTTGTGATTCCAGTGTTTAATCTCATTGGTTACATCGGCTAGCTAATCATTTTTTTGCATTACCTCCCTTGCCGGAAGCATCATAGAGGCGTGTACATTACACCTGGAAGTAAAAACAAACAAAAAAAAACTTAAAACATTAACAAGTTTATTAAAGATTTATATATAAAATTACTAATGTTTGAAAGGATGAAACATATTTTATGTAACTAGTCATCCACGTTTATAGGGCACATCACGAGAGAAGAAGTGAATTGAAACATTTGAAAACAACAGCGAAGATGGAGGGCAAAAGAAACTGAGGCAGACAAAGTGAGAAGATGATGGACAGATCATTCAAGCTCTTAATTAACACCCAGGATAGAGGATTGTGGGAAACCATGACTGTCGACGACTGTCAGCATGGTGACAGACAGACAGACAGGTCTGGCAGATAGATAGATAGATAGATAGATAGATAGATAGATAGATAGATAGATAGATAGATAGATAGATAGATAGATAGATAGATAGATAGATAGATAGATAAGAAAATATAACCCCAAAAAATCATAAAAGAAAGCGCAATTTACAACAGCCTAGCTGCCCAAACGTAGGTCAGCCTAAATGGTTGGCAACAAAAAAAACACACTTCAGTGCTTCAAAATGGCTGCCACACCTCAGTTTAGATCCATTTATTTCTATATTTTGTGGGGCGTGAAGACACTGTCAGAACAGGCAATCAGCGACCTATAGCTGACATGCTGGGGCCACGGTTTGCGAACTATAGCTGATCAAGACCCTGTCCCACCTCTCCGTTTGTACCCTCAGTAACAGGCCTAGCCTGGCTAACGGGGCAGGGATCCCCATAGTCCCCATGGTGGTGGAGTCTGCTAAAGAAGCATTGCGCACCCCCTGCTTTTCAGCTGTACTCTGGGACTAGAAAAATAACTGCCATAACTCGCTCCCATGCCGATATGATGGTGGACCTCAACACCTCCACAGCATCGACTGCAAAGAACACCAGCTCGCAGTTATAGAGGGATTGCCCAAGACATGACAAGTCTATATTCTGATATCTTAGAATCTCCTGTGTTTTCTTCTGTAACTTCCTTGTCTTTTCTGTCGATTATTCTTTCCTTCCTTCTTTTTTTCTTTCTTTCTTTCTTTCTTTTTTTCAATCAACAATTTGATTTTCTTGACTATATATATATATATATATATATATAACTGGGAAGAGTCGATGTGGATACCTTTGTGTACTAACGTGTAATCCCACAAAGATGTTCATGCGTGTGACAGAAGCCCTACAGTCATAGCTTGGCTAGAAGTTTTTAACATTTCTACGATTACAGTCCACTAAATAAAGGTAGGCAGAGGTGTATGGTTCAGATTTACAAAAAGACAGAAAGAGTTAGGAAAGTGGGCAGAAAAAAGAATGGTAGAAAATAAGATAAGCACGTGTACATGAAGAAAATAGAACAATCCAATATTTCGGCTAAAGCCTTTTTCAGTGATCACGTACAAAACAACACAATAGATAGGAGCACGTAAAATAGATGACCAGTTAAACACTTGGCTTTTTAACAAGTATCTTAAATATTTAATTTTTCATCTGTTTTATGTATGTATGTGTTTTTTTCCTATTACGTTGTTTTTGTATGTAATTCTGAGAAGGGGGCACGTACATTAGGGAACTAAAACAAAGAAAGGGGAAACAACCAGAACCATTCATCAATTCACATTACTTTCCTTGAAATAAAAAAAACCCGGCTTACCTGCTACAGCAGCTGTGGCGAAGTTCGCCAAGTTCCCGGCGATAAAAGCCCGGATGACGACACGAACTACATCCCTCTTCCTCTGAGGGCATATCGGAATCAGGGTGCCCATTGAGAATCCAATGGCAGGAAATGCCGAAATACCACAAAGTGCATATGTAGCGATTACTTCGGCACGCTCCTGTAAGATGTTAAAAAAAGTTAAGTATATACGTTTTCGCCTTGGGTGTCCCTTGCCATTATCAACTAAATATCGCAGAGTATAGGACACAAATCTCTTGCCATGAAGTACAAATCACCGGATATCAGATTCAAATGCATGTCATCATCTGGATATTTATGTGGTTTTGGGGACTTGCCAGTTCTTTTCAAAAACAAATTACAGGGCACGGGACAAAAACGATTATGTAAATTATAAGTAACACGGCATTGGAAACATATAAGGAGATCGTGTCCTTCCATAACCCTCGATCCCTTGTGCATCTCAACCCTGATCATATCCCGTGCCAAGTTGCCATACCATCACATATCTTTTCTCTCTGTCTACCTCTGCCTTTTCTACCTTCGATCTTCCCTGCTGCTATTAGGTGCTCTAGCCCTCCTCTCCTCCAAATATGCCCCATAAATTTAGGCTGTCATTTTCTGATCTTTGTTATAAGTTTCCTTGTTTCTTGTACCTCTTTCAGAACTTCCTCTTTCGATTTTCTCGCTGTCCATGCTACCTTCAACATGCTTCTTAAGAACTACATTTCAGCTGATTCCAGTCTTCTGTGTATCTCTTTACTGACCCTTCAGGCTTTGCATCCACAGAATAAAGTTGGTTCAATATAAAACTGTAGCGCTCTCTTCCTGACTCTCACATCATCATCATCATCATCATCATCATCATCATCATCATCATCATCATCATCATCATCATCATCATCATCATCATCATTCACTCCCTTGAGAGCATAAGCCACGGATAAAGGCTCTCCAGTCATCCCTGTTCTTGGAATTATTCTCTGCTTCCTTCTACGTGTATCCCTTGTCTCTGAGCACTGTCATAATCTCTCTTATCCAAGTAAGTCTAGGTCTTCCATGTTTTATATTTCCTTGAGGATTCCATCGTGCCCAATTCTTTACCCTTGAAAAATAAAGATTATTCATTCATTCATTCTCACAGATAGTGACTTATTGTGAAGTATGGTCTCCAACTAAACGATTTTCTAAAGCCCAGACTTACACTCATGAACCCGTGGGTGAGAGTAGTGTTTGTAGCGTCCAAAATCACGTTCTTTCCTGCCCAGCGCCAAGTGTTGTTGCCTTGACTAGTGTAAGCTTCCACAGCTTGGCGATTCTAGGAAGAAAAATAACTGGATTAACTCTCTCTCTCTCTGTCTCTCTCTCTCTCTCTCTCTCTCTCTCAATGATTAAAACAAGGCTAAAATATCCAGCGTTAAAATTACAGCAAGAAATATTGTCATGACTTTTCGCTAAGATCCTGATTTTCATTGTCGAGCAGTGACGAGTTAGGTGCTTGAGCACTTAAGATGTTCTGAGATTTAGAAAGCGCGCTCAAAATCAATCAAACACAGATCTTGAAGATGACCGTTCTGTTGTGAATGATTGTCTTCCTGCAAATGATGCTCAGATAACTGTGTCTATATTCATCATCTATGTCTTTTAGTGGACATAAATATCTTAATCATCGCTTCTTAATCATCGCTTTACCACGTTCTCAGGCTTGTACAGTGTAAGCTGTTTGCTTGTAAGTTAGATGTTTTTCCCCTTTTTTAGAAAATAATATTTCTGAAGCAAAAATGTTGCCTGTGTTTCTTGATACAAAACATATGTCATCAGACACAAACACGTGTCATCAGACACAAAACATGTCATCAGACACAAAACACATGTCATCAGAAACAAAACATATGTCATCAGACACACAATATATGTCATCAGATCAATCAATCAATCAAGTGCTATGCCGCGTGGCGTAGGCGATCCTTTCTCTCCACAATTCCCTTTCTTTAGACTTGATTATAAGCTCCACCGGTGACTTTCTTCCTAGCCACACTGACAGCCCATCCAGTAAATTCTCTCTCTGTCTTCCTCTGTCTCTTCTTCCCTCAATTTTTCCAGCTGCCACAAGGTGTTCCAATTTTCCTCTTCTCAGAAAATGTCCTACAAATCTCACTTGTTTGCCTCTGATCTTTGCTGTAATTTGCCTTTTAACCCCAGCCTCTCTTAAGACTTCCTCATAGCTGTCAACATCCTTCTTATGAATCACATTTCCATGGCCTCCATTTCTCGCTGTACTCTCTTATTCATGGACTATGCTTCACATTCATAAAACAAAATTGGCTCGATGTAACATTTAAGTACTCGGAATCTTGTTTCCATTGATATGGATCCGTTGCCAAAGATTTGTTCATTTTATGGAAAGCTGACTTGGCCTGAGCATGTCTGCTTTTTATTTCGTTGTGACATTTCCCATCATCTGTTATAATTGTTCCTAAGTACTTGAATCTATCAACTTGTTTCAGTTCTGTGCCATGGATGGTAATGCTACATTTTGGTGGCATTCTTTTCTTTGAGATGACCATCACTTCAATCTTCTTTTTATTCATACTGAGACCTTTACTTTTACTGTCACTAACCGCGATGTCCAGAAGGGCCTGTAGCTCCCCTTCACGTTTAGTAATCAGAACTGTGTCGCCTGCATATCTTAAGTTGTTAAGGTTGTACCCGCCAAATGATACTCCTGGCAACCTCTCTATATTTCTCATTATGTTTTCGCTGTACAAGGAAAAGAGGTCAGGAGTTAGAACACATCCTTGTCTCAGTCTCAATTTTATGTCTTGGAAATCTCCTATTTGGTTCTCAACCTTCATTGCTGCTGATTGCTGCCAGTATATGTTTTTGATAAGTTTCAGATCTTTCTCATCTAAATTGATTGTTTCTAGCATTTTATAATTTCTGTGTGTCTCACTTTGTCGAAAGCTTTACAGTAGTCTATGAAGCATAAGTATAGGTCCATCTTTACGTCTATTGATCTCTCCATCAATGTTCTCAGTATATACATGACATTACTTGTGCCTTTTCCTTCGACAAAGCCACACTGTTCTTCAGCGATTTCTGGTTTTATTTTGCCCCTGACTCTTCTCATGACAATACGAAGCAGGATTTTGGTAACATGGCTCATAAGACTAATGGTTCGATGGCCTTCACATTCTTTGGTAGGGCAATGAAAACTGATTGGAAAAGGTCTGATGGGACATAGTTACTGTTATAGATGCCATTTAACAATCTGGTAATTTTTTCTATGCCAAGCTTTCCTAATGCTTTTAATTCTTCCTTGGTGATGTTATCTGGTCCTGGTGCTTTGTTGTTCTTCATGTGTTTTGATGGTTTCTTCCACTTCTGCTTTTAATATGGTTCTAAGGACTGTAATAGCCGGAGGTGGGGTGGAGGATACGCTCTCCAATCCAGTGAAATGTCTCCAAGGCGTGCGTCTCAAATAGCCTCTGATAGTCCAAGTCCAGCTCCTGGCCTTCTCGGGGAAGAACTGTTTAAACTGACAGGAGAGAGAGCGAAAGGCGAGTATCTGGCGCCTGAAAACCAGACGCTTCGGGTAGATGAGACTCGTTAGTCTTGGTTGGTAGCTCATCTAGAAGAAGGAAAACTCTGATTTCAAACCCCCTGCTGCCTTGTAGGGTAGGCTCTGGATAGAGTCAAAGGCTAGTGGAGTAAATCATAAACAAACCGGTGGAAGGCAAGGGGAAACCAACACTGTACATTCCCAAGAACAATCATGACAATCCACAATTCTTTGAATCATAACGATGTTAATGGGGGTTACAGTGGAACCACCTCGTCCGGTAGGGACTATCACGTGCGACAGGTGATACCAGATCATCATCCAGCTACTGTACGCAAAGAAAACACAAGTAACACCACAGTAATTGCAACATGGAACATTAGAACACTAACAGAGCGTGGAAAACTGGAAAACATCGAACAAGAAATGAAAATAATGGAAATTAACATCCTTGGTTTATGTGAAATGAAATGGACTGGAGAAGGAAGCAGAGATCATAAAGACTTCAGAATAATATATTCCGGGGTAAACTAGTGTAGCAATAGGCTTGGCATAATATTGGATAAGAAGACAGCAAGAAACTTGAAAGGTTTCTGGTCCATATCAGACAGAGTGTTAATGGTTAAATTACAGGGCCATTCAATAGACATAAATCTCATCCAAGTATACGCACCAACTTCAGAAAGTTCTGATGTTGGGATAACATTTTTTTACAACATTCTGGACATGGCAATGAAACAGTGCAAACTAAGGGAAGTAAACTTTGTGCTAGGTGATTTAAACGCGAAAGTAGAGACTGAACAAGACAATGAAGCTACTGGCAAGTATGGACTAGAAATCAGAAACAAAAGAGGAGAGATGTTCATTGAGTGGGCAGAAAAGAATAAAATGATAATAAGAAATACTTGGTTTCAACAACACCCTAGACCACTATGGACATGGAAGAGCCCAAATAATAACATACGTAACCAGATAGATTACATTATGATCAACAGAAGGTTCAGGAACTCGCTAATATCCATGAAAACAAGACCAAGCACAGACTGCAACAGTGACCATATCCCAGTCGTAGGAAAAGTGAGAATCAGGCTAAAGAGGTTAAAGGTAGCAGCTAAAAACAAAGAACTAGATAGAGAGCTGTTACGGAAAGATAAGGCAATACAAGAACAATATAGGACCATAGTACATAGTAGGAATACTGCTATGAGAAGATTGAAACTATTGATGAATAATGGAATATGTTTATAGACTATTCAGCAAACATCTATCGAAATCCTATCTCCAAATAAACGACACGCTAAACAGGTGTGGATGACAGAAGAAATTTTGCAACTAATGGACAGGAGAAGAAGTCTTTAGGAAGATAAAGTGCAATATGACAAAATAAATAAAGAAATAAGACACAAATGCAATAAAGCTAGGGAGGAGTCGCTAAACAAGAAGTGTAATGAAATAGAGACACACCATCATGGAAACACAAGAGATGTGTACAAACAAATAAAAGAGTTAACAAACAAAAGGGCACACCACAAGACTGGTTGCCTGAAGTCAAAGGAGGAGTCCTCAGATACAATGCATAAAAAAGTATCATCAGGCACAAAACACCTGTCATCAGACACAAGGCAAAAAATGTATCATTAGATGCAAAACACATGTCATCAGACACAAGACAGAAGACATGGCATCAGACGCAAGACTAAACATGTGCCTGATCACACATGTTTCATCAGAAACAAGGGGAAAAATCGCCATCAGACACAGAACACATCACATCAGAGAAAAAGAAATGCCATCAGACACAGAACATATCACATCAGAGAAAAAGAAATGCCATCAGACATAGAACACATCACATCAGAGAAAAAGAAATGCCATCAGACATAGAACACATCACATCAGAGAAAAAGAAATGCCATCAGACATAGAACACATCACATCAGAGAAAAAGAAATGCCATCAGACATAGAACACATCACATCAGAGAAAAAGAAATGCCATCAGACATAGAACACATCACATCAGAGAAAAAGAAATGCCATCAGACATAGAACACATCACATCAGAGAAAAAGAAATGCCATCAGACATAGAACACATCACATCAGAGAAAAAGAAAAAACGGTCATTGCTTAAACAAAGCAAGCTCATACAGCAGCAAACTTGCCCTGGAGTGTTAAACAATTCCATCTATTTTTAGCTTGCATGCTCCTCAACCTAATTACAGATGACGTCTGTTCATGGGCAATGCTAATCCTCTCAAATATTTAATGCACAAAATATCAAGTTTATCTTATCATATTCATGATATTATTTATCACGACCGCTCACCCTAATCATCTCTCCAAGGTAACGATATGCCACGAAGGGCGTGGCCATCATTTTAATGCCAATCAAGGAGCCGACCATCCCACAATCGTCTGGGTGAACGCCCATCACGTAGGAGAGTGGGTACAAAATGTAGGAACAAATGAGCTGTGGGAAGATATTGTCTTTTATGCTTACATTTATAATCTCATATTTATAAATAATTTATAAAATAGAAAGAAAAAAGCACAAAATTAGATATGCTGATAATGATGTATATGATAATGATGTATATTATATAGATAAAATATAATGTATATAAGAGGTTATTTACGGGTTTTGGAGCAAGGCAGAAGTTGAAGAAGGTTACTTTATTAGTCTCCTGTAAGGCAGCAAATGAAGGTTACTTTGTGGGTCTGTTGAAAGGCATAAGATGAAGAAGGTTACTTTATGGGTCTGTTTGTTATAAGGCAGCAAATGAAGAAGGTTACTTTATGGGTCTATTCGTTATAAGGCAGCAAATGAAGAAGGTTACTTTATGGGTCTGTTTGTTGTAAGGCAGCAAATGAATAAGGTTACTTTATGGGTCTGTTTGTTATAAGACAGCAAATGAAGAAGGTTACGTTATGGGTATGTTTGTTATAAGGCAGCAAATGAAGAAGGTTACTTTATGGGTCTGTTTGTTATAAGGCAGCAAATGAAGAAGGTTACTTTATGGGTCTGTTTGTTATAAGGCAGCAAATGAAGAAGGTTACTTTATGGGTCTGTTTGTTATAAGACAGCAAATGAAGAAGGTTACTTTATGGGTCTGTTTGTTATAAGGCAGCGAATGAAGAAGGTTACGTTATGGGTCTATTCGTTATAAGGCAGCAAATGAAGAAGGTTACTTTATGGGTCTGTTTGTTGTAAGGCAGCAAATGAATAAGGTTACTTTATGGGTCTGTTTGTTATAAGGCAGCGAATGAAGAAGGTTACGTTATGGGTATGTTTGTTATAAGGCAGCAAATGAAGAAGGTTACTTTATGGGTCTGTTTGTTATAAGGCAGCAAATGAAGAAGGTTACTTTATGGGTCTATTTGTTATAAGGCAGCGAATAAAGATAGTATAACGACATCAGATGTTCACAGCTTGGAAGTACGACAACAACGGCTGTCTCATGCTTCTCGTGCCGACAGACGTCACACAGGGCTCCCTATGAGTCTCTGTTCTCATCACATTTCTCAGTCCCATCCAGAGATGTGATGTCTAGCATCTTAGCCTCTCTCGTCACTGTTCTCTTTATAGTCTTTTGAGGTCGGCCTCTTTTCCCTTTTCTAGATGTTTCCCATTTGATGGCTTGCTGTGTTATTCTCTGATCGTTTCTTCTCATCACCTGATCCACATATGTCCACTTTCTTTTCTTGATCGCTTCTTCCTGCATGTTCATGTCTCTTATCTCTGCTTAAGTTCTGAAGTATTTGCTTATATACAAAGTATTTTCCTAAAGAATTTCTTTTCGAAAGCGTCCACCTTGTTATTTCTTTCGTTGTTTTCCAGGTTTCACATGAATGTGTAAGGATGAGTATTATACTTGAGTATCCTAAGCTTTGTTCCTTGGGTTTAGATGTTTCGATCTCCATATTTTCTCAATATTCTTAAAGAGCAATGCTGCCTTTGCTATTCTAGTTTTACATTCTTTTTCTCTTGTCTCCTTCCTGATCTATGTAACTTCTTTTCTCTAGTTTCTTTCCTGATCTATGTAACTTCTTTTCTCTAGTTTCTTTCCTGATCTATGTAACTACTTTTCTCTAGTCTCTTTCCTGATCTATGTAACTTCTTTTCTCTAGTTTCTTTCCGGATCTATGTAACTTCTTTTCTCTTGTCTTCTTCCTGATCTGTGCAACTTCTTCTCTCTCATCTCCTTCCTGATCTATGTAACTTCTTCTCTCTCATCTCCTTCCTGATCTGTGTAACTTCTTCTCTCTCATCTCCTTCCTGATCTGTGTAACTTCTTTTCTCTTGTCTCCTTTCGGATCTGTGTAACCCCTGACATATATATTAGAATACATTACCATCTTTATCGCTGTACTCCGGACAAGCCCAGTAGATGTAGATATCTGCTCCACTCTTCCTTCTTATCGCAGCAATCCATGAAACAAGAGGGCTCCTGCCTGATAGTAGAGATCCAAGTGTTGTCCCAGAGCAGTGGGTGACGCTGGGACGTTTGCTTGGTGTTCTCAGGAAAATCTTGAAAATAGTCATCTAAATTGAGTCTTCTTTGAACTAAGTCCTGTATCAAGATTTTGGCACAGAGTTTGCTGCAAGGAGTAAGAAGTTCGCAGTTACAGGGAGATAACCAACGGACAACCTGGCTGAGTGCGGACGATGACTACAACCAGCGATAGGGAAACGAGTTAAACTGATATCGTCAGAGTTGGTGCTGGTGATAATGATGATGATAATCCGTTCATTACATCCTGTACAAGGAAGTATTCATGGTCATGCTTTCACATTATTCACGCTCCCTGACGTCAAGGCTCAGTTCAGCTGATCCTGTTCCATTTTGTCAGCCCATTTGTGTATCTTTTCTTGATCTTCAGCTCCAGTCCTTTTCTTTTTTCCCTAATTACTCCAAAGTTCCCTACATTCTGGCACTGCTTCCAGTAATGTTACACGGTAGAGGACTTCATGTAAAGACTGGGTTGGACACAAAAATATGTGGATTTAAAGGGTGCATAAGTTCTGAAATAAGTACAACTCTACGGATTTCACAATGAAATGGACAGCGATAATGAAAACTGGCTGCCACGTACAGCAGTGTAGGCGGACAAATACGAGTATGTACACACTGTAGAGGCAGTAAGTGATATAAACAGTGATAGGATCATAGACGCAGTAAGTGATATAAACATTGATGGGATGATAGTGACAGTAAATGATATAAACTTTGATGGGATGATAGAGGCAGTAAATGATATAAACAGTGATGGGATGATAGTGGCAGTAAATGATATGAATATTGATGGGATGACAGTGGCAGTAAATGATATAAATATTGATGGGATGATAGTAGCAGTAAATGATATGAATATTGATGGGATGATAGTGGCTGTAAATGATATAAAGATTGATGGGATGATAGTGGCAGTAAATGATATGAATATTGATGGGATGATAGTGGCAGTAAATGATATGAATATTGATGGGATGATAGTGGCAGTAAATGATATAAATATTGATGGGATGATAGTGGCAGTAAATGATATAAATATTGATGGGATGATAGTGGCAGTAAATGATATGAATATTGATGGGATGATAGTGGCAGTAAATGATATAAATATTGATGGGATGATAGTGGCAGTAAATGATATAAATATTGATGGGATGATAGTGGCAGTAAATGATATAAATATTGATGGGATGATAGTGGCAGTAAATGATATAAATATTGATGGGATGATAGTGGCAGTAAATGATATAAATATTGATGGGATGATAGTGGCAGTAAATGATATAAATATTGATGGGATGATAGTGGCAGTAAATGATATACATATTGATGGGATGATAGTGGTAGTAAATGATATAAATATTGATGGGATGATAGTGGCAGTAAATGATATAAATATTGATGGGATGATAGTGGCAGTAAATGATATGAATATTGATGGGATGATAGTGGCAGTAAATGATATAAATATTGATGGGATGATAGTAGCAGTAAATGATATAAACTTTAGTGGGGTGATAGTGTCGTTAAATGATATAGAGACTGATGAAATGATCAAGCCTAATTTTTTCGTGATAATTTCATTAACGAGGAAAAAAAAAATGGTACTGACATCAAAAGTCATGTTTTCAACTCCAGCGCGATCTCCGATCCAGACCAACAGGTGGTCGACGAGGTTCATGATCGAGACAAAAGCCAGCATGTTGACCATGATTGATCCGATCAACTTGATAGAGAAAGCGGCGCCGTCCGAGCACGCCTGGAGAGCATTTCGTTTCCTGGAGAGAAGTGATACGTTTAGTAACAGAGCGACATCTAGTGGTAGTTATCTCCCCCTAGAGAAGTGATACGTTTAGTAACAGAGCGACATCTAGTGGTAGTTATCTCCCCCTAGAGAAGTGATACGTTTAGAAACAGAGCAACATCTAGTGGTAGTTATCTCCCCCTAGAGAAGTGATACGTTTAGAAACAGAGCGACATCTAGTGGTAGTTATCTCCCCCTAGAGAAGTAATACGTTTAGTAACAGAGCGACATCTAGTGGTAGTTATCTCCCCCTAGAGAAGTGATACGTTTAGTAACAGAGCGACATCTAGTGGTAGTTATCTCCCCCTGGAGAAGTGATACGTTTAGAAACAGAGCAACATCTAGTTTTAGTTCTCTCCCACGCAGGTTAGAAACACCATGACATAATAAACAGACTAGTTAACAAAAAAATACTTTTCTGCCTAATGTCTGTATCCATTTCAGACAAAATTTACGATTTAATTTGGGTGCCATTGTGGACCGGTATCCGATCGTTGCCAGAAAAGAAATCCAACAAAGATCTTCGTGGAAAACCAAAGCCGAAATTGAGAACAGATGCAAGCAAGCAAATCAGATCATTGGACAAATGACACCTTTACTGAAAAACAAATGCATCACGTCCAAAACAAAAAGAGCACTGAACAACACAATTTTCCTCCCAATTCTGTGCTATCGATGTCAGT